>PVLC010023021.1:0-25799 GCA_004027655.1 Graphiurus murinus | reverse complement strand
AGAGAAGGGAAGGGAAGGGGAAGGGGAAGGGGAAGGGGAAGGGGAGGGGAGAGGAGGGAAGGGAAGGGAGGGGAAGGGAGGGGAAGAGGAGGGAGGGGAAGAGGAGGGGAGAGGAGAGGAGGCAGCCTAGGGTTGGTGTGGCATTTTTATTCCGCACTTTTGGGGGACCAAGTCTTCTGCCGTTTTAGGGTGCAGCTTTTGCCCCCACTGATGGCAGCCAGAGTTGGCAATCACATACCTATTCCAGACAGCAAGGTGGAGGATAGAACAAATAAGGAGCAAGCCCGGCATGGTGGCGCACGCTTGTAATCCCAGCATTTGGGAGGCTGAGACCAGAGGATCCCGGTTCACGGCCAGCCTCAGTTACCTAGTGAGGCACTCCACAACTTAGTGAGACCCGGTTTCAAAATAAAGAATAAAAAATAGGGCTTGGGGTGTAGCTCAGAGGTAGAATGCCCCTGAGTTCAATCCCTAGTACCGCAAAAAACCCCAAACAAACAAACAAACAAACAAAAAAACAAGGAGCAAAGGATGTATACAACTGTCTAGGATTTCTGGAACTTGCCATATAACTGCTTGGCTTAAATGTCACTGGCCAGATTTCAGTCACATGACCACTCTTGGGTGAAGGGAGGTAGAGAAATGTAGTATTTGCTTTTGTGTGGTACTGGCGATTGAACCCAGGGCTATACCCCAGCCCTATTTTGGTTATTTGTTTGTTTGTTTGTTTGTTTATTTATTTATTTATTTATTTATTTATTTATTTTTGCAGTACTGGGAATTGAATCCAGGGGCATTCTACCTCCAAGCTACACCCCCAGCCCTATTTTTATTCTTTATTTTTGAAACAGGGTCTCACTAAGTTGCAGAGAGCCTCACTAAGTAGCTGAGGCTGGTCATGAACCCCGATCCTTGTCTCAGTCTCCCAAGTACTGGGATTACAAGCATGCGCCACCATGCCCGGCTCTATTTTTTATGTTTAAACAGGATCTTGTGCCTGGCGTGGTGGCACACGCTTGTAATCCCAGCATTTGGGAGGCTGAAACCAGAGGATCTGGGTTCGAGGCCAGCCTCAGTTACTTAGTGAGGCTCTCTCCAACTTAGTGAGACCCTGTTTCAAAATAAAGAATAAAAAATAGGACTGGGGATGTAGCTCGGAGGTAGAATGCCCCTGGGTTCAATCACCAGTACCGTTAAAAAAAAAAAAAAAAAAAAAAAAAAAAAAAAAAAAAAAAAAAAAAAAAAAAAAAAAAAAAAAAAAAAAAAACCAGCATCTTGCTAAGTTGCTGAGGCTGGCTCTGAACCTGCAACTCTCCTATCTCAGCCTCCCAAGTACTGAGATTCCAGGTATGTTTCACCAGGCAGCCATGTGCACAGCTAACAACCGAGGAGCTTGTTACTATGAAGAAAGGGGAAATATACATCATGGGACAATTAGCCATCTCTGCCACCAGTATCATGGGGTAGAACCAGAACAGGAGCCTCTAGACTGTGACCCTTTCACCTCTCCATACCAGGAGCAAGGCTGAAGCTAACACAATCCTATCTCCAAAAGCACAAAGAGAAGGAAGCAAATATTTGATGAGCAACTCATTTAATTTTCCCAACGATGCTCCAAGGTAGGTAAAATCTCTAGTTTCATAGAAGGAGGCTCTGAGAGATTGTGTCACTTGTCCAATACCATCTAGCTAATACATTACAGGTCCAGGACAGATAGTTTCCTGACACGAATATTGTCTTGTGTGTGTGTGTGGGGGGGGTACCATGGATTGAATCCAGGGGCATTCTACCTCCAAGCTACACCCCCAGCCCTATTTTTTATTTTGAAACAGGGCCTCACTAATTGCAGAGGACCTCATTAAGTAGCTGAGGCTGGCCACGAACCTGTGATCCTCTTGTCTCAGCCTCCCAAGTACTGGGATTACAAGTACCAGCCTCAACGTTCGGCTGCATATTGCCTTCTAAGTGATTCTGGAGAGAGCTAGCTTGTCTCTTGGGACCGCCTAGCCAGGTGGCCCCAAAATGAAGCAGTGAGAGGCCTTGACTTAGGCATCCTTGGCTTGATTTACTTTGAGGTCAGCCTCAGAGCTCTGCAGGCCAACAGGAATCAAGGTCCCCTGTAGAACTGGGACCTGGCCCCCAAAAGGCGAGCGCCAGGTCTCCCCCGGTGTTCATGCCTTAGAGATGGTGTCAGCTGCGACTCCAGGACTTTGGCATCATCAGCAAGTCTCCCCCCGATCCCATCCTGCTTCTGCCTGGTGGGGCTGACAGTGTCTCTTGTCACCACAGCCCCCGGTTCTCCTGGTAGCACCATGGGACTCAGAGTCTTCGGAAATAACATATCTCTCCCACTGCAGCCATGACATTGGATCACTTCCCACAGAGCAACTGGTTCCTCATGTCCCTCTCCCCCTGCACAAGGCACTCGAGCATCTGGGTCCCTGGTCATCCAATGACCTCCAGCTGCCTCCACCCCAGCAAGTCTGCACCCCCCAGCTGCCCACCCACCCTCCTTGTGAGCTCTGAGCCTCGCCACAGGAGTCTGTCACATGCAAGGTCATCGGCTTTCCTGCCAAGATGGGGAGGGGGGTGACTCAGTTCCTGCTTGCTCATCTCAGGGAAGGAGAATCGGAGGGGGGCAGATACCCATTCTCTTTTGCCTTCAGCCCTATCAGGAGGAGGACTCAGCCTGGCTGCCAGCTGACCTGACACGCGTTCCCTCTTGCTAGCTCCGCAGACTGCTGAGACGGTGCAGTCTGGTGCCAGGACGCCTAGTGGAGGCCAGCAGGGCCTCTCCGTGGAGCTGAAGGGCAGAGGCAGCCTCCAGGTGTCCTGACACTTGGAAGGAGCCAGCAGCTCTCCTTCACTCCTTGTGGAGTTCTTGGCTTCAGAGAGATTCCAGCTGGAGGAGGGAGGCGAGGCCTCTGCCCCAGGGACCCTCAGTACAAAGGGCCCTGCCCTTGGGGAGTGCCCAGTCTGACAAGGGAGGCACAGACCCTGGCCTCAGGAACTTCCCAACCTAGTGAAGGAGGCACAGACCCTGGCCCCAAGTCTTCCCCAGTCTGATGGGGATACGAGTCATGTCCTCAAGGAACCCAAGATCTGGTGGGCTTGTTTTAGGGGCTCTGATCTGATGGGGGAGACGAGATCCCTTCCCTGGCTGAGTGGATGGAGGGGCAGGCAGGACCAGCTTCACAGTCACTAAACATCCCTAGGATGCTTCAGATGCCCTGAAAGGTGGTGAGGGAGTCCAGGGTGCTGGGGTGAGGGCAGGACCCCGACTTTCTCTCTGGGTAGGAGACAGGCTCCTTCAATGGGACCGTGCTCTCCTGTAACCGTTGGAATGGCCGGGTGGGAGGCCAGCACACTTGAGGGGCCCGAGGTCCAGGCCCATGGCGGAAGCCGTAGACACTGACCACAGGGGTGGAGGTGGGTGCCTTCTTAGCCAGAGGAAGTTGGATGAACCTGTTACCCAGGTGAGGACAAGAGGGCTTGAGAAGTATCTGGTGGGAAGAGTAGGGACCAGAAGCCTATTCCAAAGATTAAGATTTGAAAGGAAATCTGTTAGCAAAATTTGAGCCGAGGAGAACAGCCTGGTTACCAGGGAAGGCAGAAAAGGAGGGATGAGGCGGCAGAGTGTGCGCGAGGGGGAAATGAAGTTATTAAAATGAACCCACCCCCGGTGCAGGCAGAACCGAGTGCCAGGAAGGCCGAGCCCTCCAGCTGTCAGGAGCATCTGGCTCTCCTCGCCCTCCGGAGGACAGGAGTGGGAGGGTGGGTCAGAGCGCCCCCAGGTCCTGCTGAGAGTTGGGCCAGGCCAGACAGGGAGGGGGGCCAGGGACCAGCCCCACTGCCCTTCCTCTCCTCCCCCAGACCCCACAGCGCTGTGGAGGTGTTCAGGGATGGTGTCTGGGGGCATCGTAGGTTTGCGAGAACCCTCCAGATTCCAGCAGCCCTGAGCTTCCCATGGCAGCGCCTCAGCCCCTGGGCCTCTCTCAACTCTCCTGTCCATGGGTGGGAAGGGAGAAGGGAGAGAGGCGTGGAGGGGCAGCTGTGTCTCAAGTCTGTTCAGGAGCAATGGCCCCCGGAAGCAGGGTGCTAGGGAAGCTGGAATGGGAGCAGGAGCCCCAGCTCTTTCTGGGTCACTGCACACAAGGCGGGGCTGCACCCAGGCACTGTGCACTGCAGTGTGTCAGGGGGTCCCGGGCCCAGTGCTGGTGGGCAGGGGCAGGGGCTGGGGGTGCTGAGGCCATTGCACCCTCATGCTAGGAGTCCCCTCACTGTGGCTACACTGCTAAAAAGGACCCAGGGGACCCGAGTGCTGACCTCTGGAGGGACGGTGGTGGGGGGCTCCTTTCCCTCACTGAGCCCTACGAGGCTCAGCTAACTCCCTGCTGAGGAGTCACGGGCAGCCATTTATTCTGAGGTCCTCTTACCGGCTGGGCGAAGGGAGTGGCTGCTTTCAGTCCCCTTTGTCCCCATGCCACCCAGCCTGTTCCTTCGCTAGCAGGGTACCTCCGAAAGGACCCTGCCCCAGGAGAAGCAGATGGGAATTACAATTGGGAGAGAGAACGGAGGGATCTCCTTGCCCTGTGGAGCCAGAGCCAGAAAGGAGCTTCGAGGTCCTCAGGGCCGGAAGTGTGGAACCTTAACAGCAACATCTCTGTCTCCATGGGCACCCATTACAGATGCAAACCCTTGGGCCCCGCCCAGACCTACTGAATTAGGTAGGACCGGGAAGTCGGTGTTGGCATGAATCTTCCATGTGATCCAGATGCCCACTCACATTTGAGAACCCCTGGGCTGGGCAGGCCCCCCGTGCTATAGAGGAACTTGGCCACGTCCACACAGAAACACAATGGCAGAGGTAGAATGCCACTGTGTGTCTCTCACTGTCCCTTTGAGGTCCACCCACCAGCTCTTGCTCCCCTCAACCCTGTGAGCACCAAGCACAGGGGTTCACTCAGGTTGCTGGCTCTGAATCTGGTAGCCTGGAAGGGGGGCAAGCGAGGGCAGCCTGGAGCCTCAGCGATCACCAGCCACAGCCACCACCCCGCTGCAGCTCTGGCTCCCAGCGAGGTTCTGCCGATGTCTGAGAAATGCTGGGTGGACCAGGGGCACCGGGGCCCTCTCCCTTGGACAATTCAGAGTGCGGTGCCCTGGGGGAAAGCTTTATTTCCTGCTTCAAGAACAAGATTCTGCACACAGACGTCAACAGTCGGGTGATTGCACGAGACTTCCCGCCCCTCCCCCCGGCCCACAGACACACACTAGGACACAGACCCAGCATGCCCTCGCAGCCCAGCCTCCCCTGGCCCACACGCCACTGGCGGCCCCAGGCTCATCCCTATGCCGAGAGCCCCAGTCTGACAGGTGGGGCTGATTGCGGAGGGACCACCCTCAGCGGGGATGGGGCAGGGGGAGGGTTGCAGGAGGGGCACAGGTGGGCTTCCACCTGTGACTTGGTGCTGGGAGGACCACCATCATCCTGTCTCAGCCTAAGGACGATGTGCCATCAGCAAGAGGGTGGGTGGGCGTACGAAGTGCTGGTGGGAGAGGGGACTGCGGAAAGGGGTGCCTGGCTGGAGACAGATGGTCCATTTGTTACAACATCAAAGACCTCAAGGGTCACCACTTCAGCCTCGTGCTGGACTCAGTGCAGGAAAGGGGCTCAGGGCCGCCCACCACTGGCTCCCAGATACCCAGCCTCAGCCATCCATCCTAAGTTGCCTCTTGGTGTCTACACCACCACCGATGTCCCCTCTGCCTGCTGCCATCCTCTCTCAGGATGGCAGGTAGGGACTTGGTCTGGGCCACCTGATCTGCCTTCCCAGGGGCCCCAGGGCCTGGCATCCACCTGCAGCTCAGTGGGAAAACTCTGCAAGGCCACCCAGAGCCTGCTCCTCTTCCGGTGCTCCTGTGTTCTAGCAGGCCCATAGCCTTGGGTCGGGGCCAGCACCGGGGACCCTTCCCTGCCACTTGAACTTGACCCTGGCCCCAGCTGGCATCTCCTTCTCTCCACCCCCCTCCCTGCCTGAGGCCCATCCCCTTCCCTGCCCAGTGTCCTTCCAGCCCTGGCCTGCCCAGGTCAGCCGGAGGGGTAGTAGGGGGTATCGCTGTGGTAGTTGTAATCTGGGCACACCTTCTGGACCAGCCGATAGTCAGTGCTGTAGAAGGCGATGTAGACGCAGACGACTTTGAAGGGCTGCGAGCAGCTCCAGGTGGCGGAGCTCTGCGCGTGGTCACGGGAGCAGGTCTTGGCTGGGTCGTGGGTGCAGAGGGAGGTCCGGCGGGCCCGCTCGACCTTCTCCCACTCCATCCGGCAGTTGAAGATTTTGGAGGCCTTGGCTTCGATGAAGATCTGCTGCTCCTGGTGGAACTCCACAGCTTTGCTGGGGGGCACCAGGCTGATGGAGATATTGCCCTGGCCCGTGGCGTTGTGGCGGAAGTGGACGCTGAAAGTCCCGTTGCCGTGGTCCACGATCTTCCCCGTGACGAGCAGGTTCAGGGCCACCGTCTTGATGTTGGAATAGAAGTCACCCCAGCCAAATATCTTCTTCACCTTGGCCGAGGGCGAGGGCGCTTGGTTCGGACGGTTGGGGGGCTGCCCGAGGACCCCCCAAGCTTCCCCAGGTGGAGCCAGCAGCCCTAGGAGAGTGGAGTTGGCCATGGGGCGGGACTTAGGTGAGATGTGGCCCCGCTTCCGGGGCACTCGGGACCGGGGCTGGCTCTCATGGTCGTCACGCTCAGGGTCCTCTGAGCCAGGGGGGCCATCATCCTGGCCGCAGATGACCTACAGAGGGGGTAGGAAAGAGAGTGAGAGCCCTGCTCCCTGAGGACCCAGGGGTTCTGGTCCACCGCTCCCCCACCCCCTGTCCTCCCACTCTAACTCAGGGCTGAGGGATCCCTCCAAGTTGCCCACTTATGCTGGGGTCAAGCAGACACTGGCTTGTGCACACCCCACCTCATGCTGTATCACTTGAGCCACCCCCATAGCCTCTCCCCACTGCCCCGCCTCTGGCCACTATTCAGAACCTGGAAGGATGTCAGGGGTTCTCGTCAGCAGACCACAGCATCAGAGACAGAAAGCCCCTACCCCCTAGGCAGTCCCAGTCTGATGGAGGCCGCTCCGCTGCTGACCTTGGGAGAGTCCCATCTGATGGCAGAAGCCCCCAGTCTGATGGGAGAGGAAGAAGAGTCCCTGCCTTTGTGGAACGCCCAAGCTGATCAGGAGGCACATTCTCTGCCCTCAAAGAGCCCCGAGTCAGCTAGGGGAGCCCCATCCCTCTCCTTGGGAACTTCCAAGTTGACAGGAGAGGGACAGCTCCTGCTTTGGGGGACTTTCTAGGGTGTCAGGTGAGACACCATCACTAACCTAGGATAACTGTGACCCTTAAAGGCAAAGAGAACTAACAGACAGTGGAGTAAGAGCATGGAATCCAGAGAAATTCTGTCGTAAAAAAGCAGCTCAGGTTTTGGCAGGAGGATTGGGGAGACTGGGAGGGAGTGCCACACCCAGATGCCGAGGGCACCGAGAGCCAAACCTTCTCTGGGGAGCACTGATGATGACATGTCAAGATGCTATTTGCACGATGAAGGTTGAGCTCTCACTATTCCTATTTCATACATGAGGACACCAGGCTTAGAGGTTACATCACCACAAGGCTAAGGTCACATAGGGTCAGCCCTCCACCACACCACACACTCCCAGTCTCACAGATCAGATGCATCTTTTTCTTTTTCTTTCTTTCTTTCTTTTTTTTTTTTTTTTTTTTTGTACTGTGGATTGAATCCAGTGGCATTCTACCTCAGAGTCACATCCCCAACCCTTTTTGTTTATTTTGAAACAGGATCTCACTAAGAATCTCACTAAGCTTCTGAGACTGTCCTCAAACCTGCAAGTTCCTCCTATCTCAGCCTCCCTGCTACTGGGATTACAGGTATGTGCCACAACACCCAGCTCAGATGTGTCTTAAGAATTTTGTCAGCCAGGCATGGTGGTGCACTCCTGTAATCCCAGTATTTGGGAGGCTGAGACAGGAGTATCACAGGTTTGAAGCCAGCCTCAGCAACTTTGCAAGAGCCTCAGCAATTTAGTGAGACCCTGTTTCAACATAAAAAATAAAGTAGGGCTGGGAGTGTAGCTCAGAGGTAGAATGCCCCTGGATTTAATTCCCAGTACCCCCCCCACACACACACACAGAATTTTATCCAAGCCTCATTCCCACCCAAAATATCCTGTAAAATTCTGCCAGGGCTGGTCCCGCTTCTGCAGTCTCAGCCCTGGTGACAGGCCACACGTTGGGGAAGCTTTCTGGAGAAGTAGTGAGGACAGCCACCGAGGTCCCCCCTAGTCTCAGGGAGGTTACAAGGTTTCCTGAGAGCAGTGGCCTAGTTGTGTATTTGCTCAGCCTTTGCAAGAGAATTCTCACCTGTGTGTCCACGCCACCAGCACTAGGGACACCAGTTCAGCTGGCGGCAGCTAGGGCTGGTGGTGACACTGGGGTGGAGGGGGATGCCTGAGGAGCTGGATTGGCAGAGATCCCAAGGGGCTTGGGGGCTTCCTGCCCCTTTTTCTGGCCCTGGCAGGGCCTGCAGCTGTGTGCTGTATGGCCAAGCCCATCTCTGCCCTACAGCCAAGGCTGGCCCTGCCTGCCAGGCCCCGTGGGATTCGGAGACAGCCAGGAAGGAAGGCTCGTAGGGCTGGACTTCAGGCTGCTCACCTGTGTGTACTTGGCCCTGGGTCCCAGCCGAATGGCTGGAGGATAGAGGAAAAGGCCACAGGTAAGGACCGCAGGGAAGGGCTCTGCCCACAGTGGAATGGGGGTGCTGGCCGAGTGGATTATTGTTTTGAAGGTAGAGGCAGGACCCAGATGTGAAGCTGAGGCTTCCCCAGGACAGGATCGGGGCCGGGGCGCGGTGGGGGGCGGCTGGCGCTGAGTCGCAGGGGAGTTAAGCCCTCGGTTGGGGTCGGGGTGGGGTTCCCCTGCGTCCTGGGCCGCGGGGAAGCCGAGAGCCAGCGCCCAGGGAGCGGGCTCTGGGCGCTCCGCTCAGCTGCCGCGAGCGCCCGGGGCGGGAGCCGCCTGCCCAGGTCCTGTGGGGCTCGGGCTGCGCGCAGCCGGGAGAGGAGAGGAAAACAACAGGCGAGGAGGGAGGGAGCGGGAGGGAAGGCGGGAGGGAGGGACGCGGGGGCCGCCCCCTGCCTGGACCCGCTCCGCGCTGGGGCACCCGGGGCCCGGGGCTCTCTGGGTCCCAGAGGTCAGGGGAGAAGCCCGCGTCCTCAGACCTAGCAGGTCACAGCTCCACCCCCGCCCCCCACCTACCCCGCTTCCGCGCGTCCCAGGGAGCCGCGAAGGGGCAGGGTAACCCTTGGCGACCCGGCGCGGGGCCTTTTCCCTAGTGCTGGTCGCACCTCGCGCCACCAGCCGCGGAGTGGGTGGGCCAGCCAGGCACCCTCTCCCCGCCCCTATTAACCCTTTCTGTCCAGTCTCTGGCCTCGGACCCGCCCTCTCCCCCAGCCTCCAGTCTTCCCCTCAGTCCCTGGGATGCCTGGGGGAGGGGAGAAAGTTTCAGGGCTCGGAAGCTTCCCGCGCTCTCCCCCGATCCTCCGGGCCCCCGCCCCTCGGCGCAGCTCCCCACGGACCACTCACCAGATAGAGGCTGCCCTGCACTAGGAACACGAAGCAGCAGCGAGTCAGTTGCATCTCCCTCCTCGGCTCTCGTCCGCCTGCCTCTCTTTTTCCTTTCGGGGTCCCAGGCCCCTTCCTCCCCTTCCTGCTCCTTCAGGCGCGCCGTCCCATGCTCCAGTCCCCGCGGCTCGCGGCCCTCCTCTCAGCCAGTCGCCCAGGACCGACCCCGCCCCCTTCGGTCCAGCTGTGCAGCTGCCGCCCCCTTCCCCGAGTGCAGCTGTGCGCGGTGCGGTCCCGCTCAAGGTCCCAGATGTGCGCCGCGAGCGCCTCGAAGGGCTCCAGCTGCGCGGTGGCCCCGCGGCGCCAGATCTGCGCCGGGTGACCCTCTGGGTTCCAGCGGCTGGGCTCTCGCCCAGATGTGCTGGGGACCTGCGCGCGCGCCCGTCCCCGGTACTAATTCCCCAGACCAGACGGCCCCTCCCGCCCCGTCGCGGCGCGCCCCCTGGCGGACGCCCCGGGCCGCGCTGCGCCTCGGCCGCCCGCTCCCCGCGCTGCGCCCCGCCAGACTGGAGCGCTCCTGGCGCCCAGGCGGCTCCGGCTTCCTCGTCCCTCCCACTGGCGGCGGCGGCGGCGGCAGGTACGGTGAGCCCAGCCGGTACCTCCGGAGTTAACTCCTCCCCTGCCGGCCCGCAGCCCGGGGACCTAGGACGCTGGGAGGAACAGGGAGAGGAACCGAGAAGGCGGTAGCTCTACCTTTTCAGCCCCTCTGGCAGGACACTTGTTTTCCTATAGCTGGCGTCGGGAATCTGCTGCCCTACCCCCAACCCCAGGAGTCTTAGATACTGGAGAAATAATTTTTTCCAAACCCATTCTAAGAGCTGAAGAAGGACATACTCGTTGTTGGAGCCCATCACATCTGCATGCCCACTGTCTCTGCAAGACTTGGCTTGGGTGTGAGGGAAGTTCTTCTAAGTGTCTAACCGGCACTCCTTTTGTTATCAAGTCCCTTCCTTTTCTCCTCTATTTTACTCGGAGGGGCTAAGATAATCACCCGACCTTGGTCCAATAACCATGAAGTTTTTCTCTGGGGCTCTGGGTTGAAAATGGTACCAGGTGCCTGGCTGGATTTTGGGGCAGGGGGCAAGGCTGTCTCCTGAGAAGTTGGGGAGGGTCTCCCTAGATGTTGTCCCTCCCTGTGACACAGGGGTCGCTAGATTGAGAGGGCTCCTCTGCCCCAGTGGGGTGCCAGTTGTCTCTGCATACCTCCAGGACAAGAAGGAAAAACAGGCCCCTCACAAGAGATTCCCAAAGGCTGGAGCCCTCACTCCTATGTCCAGGCCTCCTTCCTGGCATCCAGGGCCTCTTTAGTCTTCTGAAAAATAAAAGGTCAAGTCCTAGCACCCCTTGGAGGCTGTGGAGGTGAGGAGGTACCCCAGCATTTGGAGTGGTCCAGCCTGGACCGGGCTGGGGGCTCGGCTGGCACTCTTCCCAGTGGCCCTGTGAAGTCCAGCTTGGTCCCTGGCCGCTGCCCCCACCACGCACACGCACCCAGCCTCCTCCCCCACCATCTGCCAGGCGGGTGCGCTGAGAATGCAGATGAATCTTAATATCAGCCTGGGCCAAGTGGAAGAGGGAGACAGACTGCAGGACCGGACAGAGACAGCGCCACAGAACCCCTGGGATCCCAGGGACCCCGGGGCCACACCAGGACGCAGCAGCTCTTCCCCAGTAGTGGTGGGGGGCTGTGCATGTGCAATCAAACACCCCCAAAGCCAGGGGAGGAAGGAACAGTAAATCCATGACTGGCCCCCGAGTCTGTAGTTGGGCTGAGAGGAAGAAGCTGTCAGCCTGAACGTGGGCAGCTAGTTCCGGTGCTCATCCAGGCAGAGGCGTTCGCAGCTGGACCGAGTCCCTGTCCACCCAGGAGTCCTGTCTCCCCAGGAGAGCCGTGTGACCCAGCAGAACGAGCCCAGTTTTCGGGCCAGACAGTCTTAGATTCCACTCCAGATCTGGACCAGCTGTGTGACCTTGGGCAGGTTACTTCGGTTGTCTGATGCCAGTTCCCTGCTCTGTTGTTGCAAGAGCGAAATGAGGTGAAATGTGCAAACAAAGCGCGGGCGCAGCGGCTGGCGGGCGGTCGTAGGAGTGCACTAAATGGAAGTTCTCGCTTTTCCGCTTCCCACGCATTTGCTCCGGCTGCCCCTCCTGCCAGTCTTGCCCTGGCTCCCCTCTTGGTCACTCCTGGCTCTCACTTGCTTCAAGTTTCTGCTCTGCATTCATCCATCAACCACCGGCCAAGCCTGTCCTCAGTGCCAGGCTCCAGGCCAGGGGCTGGAATAGAGATGAATGGGACACCGTCCCTGCCCTCAAGGATCTCATCGGCTAGTGCGGAACCAAAACATGAAAATCGATAATTATAACTCACTGTGGCAAGTGGGATAACAGATCCTTGTACGAGGTATCACGGATGCCCTACGGGTGGTGGGGGCGGGGCACGGAGGTCAGGGATGACTTTCTGGAGGAGGGGACACCAAAGTTGCCCAAAGGGCTACTCTTGGCAGGGGCCACTGAGTGATCACAGGTCTGGAGGCTAAACTGGGAAGCCCTGAGGAGAGGAGGGGAGGCAGATAAGGTGACCGGAGGATCGTAGGTGTCAGGTTAAGGGGTTGGATCCTTGTTCAACCTTTGAAAGTGGTTTTTGGGTTTTTTTTGTACAGGAGAATTGCACCCAAGGGTGCTCCATAACTAAGCCCCACTGCTAGCCTTTTTAATTTTTTATTTTGAGACAGAGTCCTACATAAGTTATCCAGGCTGGCCTCAAACTTGCCATCCTCTGGCCTCAGCCTCCTGAGTCTCTGGAATTACTGGCGTGTGCCACTATGCCAGGCCTTTGAAAGATTTTAAGTGGGATAGTGATTAGAGTTAGATTTGCATTTTATTTATTCATTCATTTATTTTTGTGGTACTGGGGATGGAGCCCAGGGGCATTCTACCTCTGAGCCACGCCCCCAGTCCTAATTTATTTTTTATTTTGAAATAGGGCCTCACTAAGATGTAGAGGGTCTCACTAAGTTGCTGAGGCTGGCCGCGAACCTGCAATCCTCCTGCACAGGCTGGATGATGGGGTGGGGCTGTCAATGCTGCGGGGAAGGAGTCTAGGGAGAGGGCAGTGGGGTCAGCTTTGGCCATATCAAGTCTGGGTATCATTGGCCACGGAAGGGCAGGAGAAAGCTTAGCCTGGGGTGTGGAGGTGCCAGAGAGCAGCGGGCACAGGTAGAGGAGCCCTGGGCACTCTGGCATTTAGGGGGTGGGCAGGGGAAAAGAACACCCAAAGAATCCTGGCAGCCGGGGCTAGGAGGGCCGGTGGTGGGCCTGATCCTGAAGTGGATGGAGCGCACGGGCACACGGCAAGGTGAACAATGCCATGCAGATGCCCCATGGAACCTCCGTGGGTAAGTGGGAGCCCAGGATTTGCATTTTTCTGAGCCCCGCCCCACTCAGGACACTCAGATGGAAACGGATTCTGGACTTCACTGTGGAAAATCCCAGGCATAGGAAGTGTCAGGAACAAGGGACTGAGCCACAACACAAAGGAGCAGACAGTCCTGGCCAGAGACACCTCTCCAGCAACTGTACCTGACCTCAGTACAGCCACTCTGCTCTGGGGGTGGGAAGACAGACTGCAGACGCAGTGCACTTTACCAAGCACCATCCCCGGGCCGTGTGTGTCATTGGGGTTCACTGGCCTGCGTCCCCCAGCCCCTCCCCCTCCATGCCCTGCACACAGTAGGTGCTGCATGCACTAGCCTCACCCCTTGCACCTGGATGGGGGCTGGCTGGCCTTTGCTTCACGCATGCCTCCGGATGCATTCACCTGCTTCCGTCTCCTCTCTGCCTCCCGGTGCTGCCTGCCGCAATGAACTTGACACAGTGGGCACCTGCTCAGTGCTTAGCGAATGAATGGGAAATGGGGCTCCTGATGGTTTGAAAGGCAGAGAGTGGATGCCCTTGAGCCAGCTGGAGTGGAGAGGTCTGGGGGAGAGGCGAGAGTAGATCATTATTGCTAATAATCTCTCACATTTAGCTGGCAATTTGCAATTTTAAAGTGTTAGGATAGAGTGTTATGTATAGGGTAATAGGGAGGCCTAGAGGGAAACCCTAATTCAAATGAACGTCCAAGCTTGGATCCCAGAGAGATTAATCTGAAATGATGTGTGGTTCAGCCCAGGTGGGAGGGGAAGGAAAGAACCTTCCAGGCAGAGGAAGCAGCTCATACAAAGGCCAGAGATGAAAGAGAGCCCGGGAGTGGGGTTCTGAGAAGGATGGGATGAAAGACTCATTTGTTCCACAAATAGTTATCAAGTGTCTACTTTTATGTCCGGTCCTGGGCTGGGTGTGGGGTACAGCTGTGCACAGGAGAGACCGCAGTCCTTATTTGCATGGAGAATTTGGGCTATGAGGGAGACAGAGATGAAATGATGAGGTGCATGAAGACAAGAGCTCTGAGATGTTGGGAAGGAAGAAGGGCAAGTTCCAAGAGTAACGAAGAGGGGTCCTCACTGGCTGGGCCTGAGGGAAGCCCCGGCCAGCCAGAGGGCGGGGGCAGGCCTTCCAGGCAAAGGGAGCACACAGGCAAAGACCCTGACCCTAGGAAAGGCGTAGTGCTTGCAGGAGCTGAAGGAAACTGAGTGTGAAGTTGGGGAGAGGGACACGAGACTCCAGAGAGGTGGGCCTGATCATGTAGGTCTTTATGGGTTGAGTTTCAGTTTGGTTGGGGGTTTCATTCCATGATCAAGGTGTCTTTTTGTTCTATTTGTTTTGTGGTGCTGGGGATTGAACCCAGGGGTGCTCTACCACTGAGCTGTACCCCCAGCCCTTTTTATTTTGAGACAGGTCTTCGCTAAGTTGCCCAGGCTGGGCTCCAACTTGGGATTCTCCTGTCTCAGCCTTATGAGCAACTGGGATTATAGGTCTGTGCCATGATGCCCCGCTCCTTTTTCTTTTGATTATGAGTTGTAAACAGGGTCAGGTTTTTACTTTAGAGAGGTCACTAGAAAAACTATTCTTTTTTTTTTTTTTAATTTTTTTTTGCAGTACTGGGGATTGAACTCAGGGGCATTCTACCTCCAAGCTATACCCCCAGACCTTTTTTTTTTTTTTTTTTTTTTTATTTTATTTTGAAACCGGGTCTCACTAAGTTGCAGAGTGCCTCATTAGGTAGCTGAGGCTGGCCTTGAACCCGGATCCTCTGGTCTCAGCCTCCCGATAGAAAAACTATTCTGGCAAGAGTGTGGAGGGTGGATGAGATCGGAGGCTGGGAGGTGATGGCAGCCTGAATCAGGGCAGAGACAGCAGGAATGTCAGGAAGCAGTGTCCAGGGAGAGGGGGAGGATGGCCCTGAAAGACATCCAAAGGGGCTGGATGTGGTGGCACACACCAGTAATCCCAGTACTTGGGAGGCTGAGACAGGAGGATCGAAGGTTCAAGGCCAGCCTCAGCAACTTAGTGAGGCCCTTGTCAATTCAGCAAGATGCTGTTTCAAGAAAAAAAAAAAAAAAGACTGAAGTGTTTCTTGGAAGTAGACTGTCTCTGGGTTCAATCCTCATAAAAGATTTAAAGGGTGGGGGGCAGCTGGGAGTGTAGCTCAGAAGTGGAAGGCCCCTGGATTCAATTATTTCCATCACCCAAACAAAAACAAAACAAACAAGCAAACAAAAATCCCAGATATCTAAGAGGTGGAACTGAGTGGGGCCAGACTCTAGGAAATGGGAGTCCAAGGGTCAAAGCTGATCCCAGCCCTCTGGCCTAGGGAACACAGGTGTGGGGTGAAGGAGTGTAGTCCCATTCTGGACAGGTGGCCCATGAGGCTGTGGGGTGCTCAGATTCAGTGAACAGCAGAGGGGAGGTCAGACTGGAGGGACCAGACTGGGAGGCGTGTGAGCCTGGAGGCTCATCCCAGGCGAGAGTGGAGACTGGAAAGAGCTGGCAAAGGGCGGTGCGCCAAGGTAGGTGTGTGGTTGGCTGCCAGAGCCAGTCTTACCCGGAGGTAGGAGAGAGGGAGGACTCCAGCGAATGGCAAGGGATCCAGGGGGGCAGCGGAGAATCCCTGATCAGGAAGGCCCTGGGGGGAGCAGTTAACATCCCAAATTGTGCACACCTCGGGCCTGAAGTAATTTTGTTCATGCCCCTGTCTGCACAGGACTCACCAGGAAGGAGAGCCTTTCTCTGGGAGAGGTGGGGGAAGTGCAGTCCAGCAGCCCTCCGTTGGGGGTCCAGCTCTGAGAACCACTCCGGTGATTTGGGGCAGCCTGTTCTCTTCTTGGGCCTCAGCTTCCCCATCTGCAAAGGGGGATCATCCTGCCCGTCTCATGGGGTGACGACGTGGAGAGCATGAGAGGTCAGGCTTTCTCCTAGACCCCGGACACGTCCTATTTCCTGGTCTTTAGTTTGGACGTAGCTGGTGGAACCCGGTTTGTAAACATTGACGCTCTCAGCAAAAGGGGCCAGAGCCGCCTCTTCCTGCTGCATTTTGGTATCTTGGGAGGTGAGCAACAAGAGGGAGAAAACAGGACTGAGTGAGGCCGCCAGACTACAGAGCACCTGGGAGGGAACCAACATCTGGCACCAGGTCAGCTGCTGTCCCCTCTGCCACCTGTCTGCAGGACCCAAGTCGCTGTGGTTAACTGCAGTTGCGCAGGGGGGCGTTGGAGAGCCGGTGCGGGTGTGGTGCGTGGAGGCGAGTGGGGTCAGCGCGCCACCTGCTGGGCACTCGGGAGAAGGCGAGGCTCCGCGCGAGGCCGGCAGGGGCGCAGGCCCTTCCCACAGGCCCGTGGCGGTACACAGAGGCGCTTCAGAAAGACTTAAATGAATGTTGTGAGCTACTCCGAGGCCTTGTTGTGCACTTGAGCTCTGGGACTAGATCACCTTGTCCACATCCTGGATTTGCCACTGTCGTAGGCAAGACATTTCACCTGTCTGTACCTCCGTTTCTTCATGGAGTAATGACATATACTGTATATGTGTATATACAGTATATGCTCAGTAAGTGCTGGCTGTTATATTTGCATTCATTGACTCTTCCGGGTACAGATTTTCGAATGTCGCTGTCGTGCTAGGGGCTTTTAGGAAGGCAGCTCTGTCAGTGGAAACAGGCTTGGCTGGAGAGGGACAGAGTTTGGTGCAACTGGGAACACGGAACCGAGCCCCAGGTTCTTCGTTTGTGAAATGGGTCACTATATAACATCTACGGCGAGAAATTCCCGCTTCCTGTGCACGGAGGGGGCTCAGGGTGGGCGGACAGAAAGGACGCCAGGGCTCGACATGCTCTCCCACTCTCTGGCCTCGTGAGAGTGGCAGCCATGCCGGCCCAAATTCTGGGGCATGCCACCCCTTAGTTCCCCAACAGACATTAAGTCCAGAGCGTCCGGTGGCAGCCACCTCCAGAGGTCGTCTTCCCTTCTTGGGGCGTCCGGGGCCTGCCCGCGCGCTTCAGCCCTTCCCAGGGCGGGCAGTCTCCCCCCAGGCGTCTAGATTGGTCTGGCTGCAGGTCCCATTTCCAGGCTGGTAGTGACGCCTCGCGGCCGAGCAAAGAATAACTGCGACCTCCACTCCATCCGCCCCCTCCTTGCCAGGAACCCCAAGAAACTCTTCTGGCTCCAGCACCGCGGGGCACTCCTGGGTGGCGGCTAGAGGGACCTGCAGACAATGCCAAGGGAGTCGGGGGGAGGGGTAGAGGGGCCTCCCGGGGATCACTAGCCTGGGCTTTTACAGGGGAGATGGAATCTAGGTCCTTAGATTCCAAATCCATAAGAAATGGGGCGGAGTCGAGGGGCCCCGAGCAAGGGGCGGGGCTGCGGGTGGTAGCCGAGGAGGCGCCAGGCAGTTCAGACCCTCCGAATTATTTCACCATTGTTCCTCTTTGGTACCCCAGCCTTCCCCCCCCTCCAAGATTTCGATGGGCAGTAGCAGCAGCCTGAAGCCGGCCCCAGTCCACGCGGCTCCTCGGCGGGGTCAGCGCAGGAAGGACAACCGGTAACCGTGGGAGTGTGGATGGCCACGTCCACTTCATGCAAACTCTGCAGGGGAGGCCCGACCTCAGCCAAGGGCAGAATCTACTCCCTCTAGAACGCCAGGCTTGAAGTCTGCAGCTTCCAGACATATGCAGAATCATACTGTCACATTCTGTCCCACAAATCTGCATGCCCCCCACCCATGTTCCATCCATGAAGGTCCCACCCTCGACCCTGAGAATCATCATCATGCTCGCTCCCCAATATCCAAATGCACCTTCTCCTCCACCCCAGGGCAGGCTGCACCCCAGGCCATTGCTTCTTGGCACCACAGTAGCCTTTGACCCTCTCCCTGCCCTTCCTGACCCACCTACCCACCCCCAAAGCCAGAGGGAGATAGTTCTAAGATGCAAACTAAATGGTGTCCCTCTCCTGTTTTGGGTGCTTTTGAGTCTTCCCACAGCCCTCGACTTACCAGAGCCGATTCACTAAACATTACCTGCATTCCCACTGAACTGCACAATCCAATGAGGTGGGGTCTATTCTTGCCATATTTTACAAATGAGGGAATTAAGGCTTAGAAAGAGGAACTGAGCTGGGCGTGATGGCGTGTGCTTGTAATCCCAGTACTTGGGAGGCTGAGACAGGAGGATCGCAGGTTCCTGGCCAGCTTCAGTAACTCAGGCCCCCTGCAACTTAGTGAGACCCTGTTTCAAAATAAAAGAATAAAGTAAGGCTGGGGGCACAGCTCAGAGGTAGAATGTCCCTGGGTTCCATCCCCAGTACCACACACACACACAAAAAGAGGAGTTGATGTCTCCAAGGACACAGAGCTGGGACTTGAACCCAGGCAGCCTGGCCCCCAAAGCCCCAGTTTTGCTGTGCCCCAGTTTCCTGAAGAGAGGTAGACATGTGTTACCTGGAAGAGCCCCTTTTTTTAATAATACAGATGGACATTTAAAATTTTTAATGTGAATGTGATTTTTGAGACTTTATGGCAAGGGTTACTAGTTTTCCATTTATGATGCAAAGTGTCCCTTTAAAGTAAATTTATTTGGGGGTAATAGGAATTGAAAGCAAAGTACTAAGCACAGGCGGTGTGCACATAGAAATAGGGTGTTGGAGCTGGTATGGTGGTACAGACCTGTAATCCCAGTACTTGAGAGGCTGAGACAGGAGGATCACAACCTCAGCAATTTAAGTAAGACCCTCAACAATTTAGCAAGACCCTGCTTCAAAATAAAAAAATGAAAAGGGCTGGGAGTGTAGCTCAGAGGTAGAATGCCCCTAGGTTTAGTCCCCAGCACTAAACAAAAACAGAAACAACCCCCCCCCGGGTGTTGTCAACACACTGCGCCTCAGGAGACACCGAGCTCTTCAGCTCGCTTAAGGTGCTCTGGCCCGGCCACCTCACCAGCCCCCACTTTTCCTCCTGCTGTGGTCTCCGAGCCATTTGCAGCTCCCACCCGCCTTCTGTGCCTTGGCTCAGGCTTTCCCCTTTTCCTGACCTCCCTTCCTGCTTCTCTGTATGACATACAACTGCTCACCCTTGGAGACTTAACCTAGCTCAGCTGCCACCTCCTCCTGAGGCTGTTCTGAAATGGAATGGAAGCCCTCCCACCACTGACCCGAATCACCTGCCCTGAAGCGTATTATACTTTGTTCTCCTCCCTCCCCTCGCAGGTGGTTCCAGATGGGTGGACAGGGTAGAGGGACAGGCAGGTAGTACACCTTTATTAAGAAGATGCATTTGGCAGTGGCTTTCTTTCTTCTTCTTTTTTTTTTTTTTTTTGATACTAGGGATTTTACCCAGGGGTGCTCTACCACTGAGCTATACCCAGACCCTCTTTATTTTGAAACAGAGTCTAAGTTACTGTATGCTGGCCTGGAACCTGAGATCCTCCTGTCTCAGCCTACCAAATACAGGGATTATAAGTGCATGCCACTGTACCTGGCTCAGGTGTGGGCTTTGGAACTGGATGTTGTTGACAGTATGGAAGCTGGGGAAGAAGGTTCCCTGGAAACAGAGCCAAGGATCTATAAGGGAATCATCTGTCAAAGGGGAAAGGTCAATTTAGGAGGAAAGTCAATTTATCTAGTAAATGATCCTGTCATATCAGTGATCCATGTGGAATAAAAGAAGGCAAAGCCTCCCCTCCCTTGTGATACCGCTTACAAAATATACGCCAGATGGATGATCTAAAGTTTAAAATTAAATATATTAGCCTGGTGTGGTGGCACACACCTGTGATCCCAGAACTTGAGAGGCTGAGACAGGAGGATCACAGGTTTGAGCCAGTATGTGGTAATTTAATGAGACTCTGTTTCTAAATGAAATAAAATAGGGCTGGAGGTATAGCTCAAGAGGTAGATCACCTCTGGGTTCAATCCCCAGTGTGTCTCTCTCTCTCTCTCTCTCTCTCTCTTTCTCTCTCACACACACACACACAAAACACTAAATATATTAGAAGAAACTACAAATACTAAAAGAAAACTTAGAAGGCTAATTCTTTAACCTGGGAATGAGGAAGCGCTTCTTAAGACAGGAAACAGAAGTAAAAGAGGAAGGAGAGAGAGGGAGAGAGTTGGTTATGAAAAATGATTTGAGGGTCGGGCGTGGTGGCACACGCTTGTAATCCCAGCATTTGGGAGGCTGAGACCAAAGGATCCGGGTTCTCGGCCAGCCTCAGCTACCTAGTGAGGCACTCCGCAACTTAGTGAGACCTGGTTTCAAAATAAAGAATCAAAAATAGGGCTGGGGGTATAGCTCAGAGGTAGAATGCCCCTGAGTTAAACAATAGACTGAAAAAATGTTTGCAGCATGTGAAAAAAACAAAGAATTAATATCCTTTCTATAAAAATAAATGACAAGCCAATAAGAGACAAAAAAAAAAAGGGCAGTGGCATAAACAAGCAGTTACAGAGGAAGATATATGTGAAGAGAAATTCCACCTCCCTAGGAGTTGGGGAAATGCAATTTAGAACAACAGTGAGATATGTACTTTTAAAAATTAATGGACTTTATTTTTAAGAGCAGTTCTACAATTTCAGAACAACACTGCACAGATAGTACAGAGAGCTCCCATGCGCCCACCCCCGGTTTTCCCTATTAATAACTTACATCAGTGTGGTACATTCGCTACAATTAACCAGCCAATATTGATATACTATGATTAACGAAAGCCCATAGTTTATTCAGGTGTTCTTAGTTTCTGCCTGGCGCCCTTTTTCTGTTCCAAGATCCATTCCAGGTACCTCAGTACATTTCTCCTGAGGTTCCTCTTGCCTGTGACCCATTCTTGGACTTCTTGTTTTTGATGACCTTGATGTTTCAAGGACTCTGTGAGGTCAGGTATACTGTAGGATGCCGCTTTGTTGGAATTGGTGATGTTTTTCTCATAGACTAGGGCAATGGGCTTAGGGGACAGGTAAAAAGGGCCATTTTCAGCACATTATATCAAGGTCCGTACCGTCAACATGATTTATGATTTTTTTTTTTTGCAGTACTGGGAATTGAACTCAGGGGCATTCTACCTCCGAGCTACACCCCCAGCCCATTTTTTTTTTATTCTTTACTTTGAAACAGGGTCTCACTAAGTTGCAGAGGACCTCACTAAGTAGCTGAGGCTGACGGTGAACCTGCATTCTCGGGTCTCAGCCTCCCAAGTACTAGGATTACAAGTGTGCACCACCACGCCCGGCTTGATTGTTGATGTTGACCTTGATTACCTGGCTGTGGTAGCTTGTTGAATTTCTCCACTATAAAGCCGCTCTCCCCTCCCATATGGCGCTCTTCACAAAGACGATATTACATGCCACCCACAGTTAAGGAGAGGGAGTTATGGTCTCCCCTCCCCCCTTTTTTCGTGGTGCTAGGGATTGAACCCAGGGATGGTCTACCTTCTAGCTACAGCTACACCCCCAACCCAATTTTTATTTTGAAACAGGGTCTTGCTAGGCTGATGAGAGTCTCACTACTTGCTGAGGCTGTCCTTGAACCTCTGATCTTCCTGTTTCAGTCTCCCAACTGAAACTGGAATTACAGGCGTGTGCCACCATGCCTGGCCCAATTATATTTTTTTAATTTTGAAACAGGGTTTCACTAAGTTGTCGAAGGCCTCACTCAGTTGCTGAAGCTGGCTGTGAACCTGAGATCCTCCTGTCTCAGCCTCCCAAGTACTGGGATTACAAATGTGTGCCACCACAACCAGCTATGGCCTCCCTTCTTTACAGTAAAGTATCTGTATATTTGGAATTCTGCACAGGAGATTTGCCTTTCTCTCCCCCACTTACTAATTAATTCAATCATGTATGCATACCAGTCAGTATGAACTCATGGATATTTACATTATACTTTGAGTTATAATTCAACACTACTTTTTTGTTGTTGTTGCTGTTGCTTCTGTTGTTATGATGTATTTTTTTACTCTTTGGGTTGGAAAAAGTAAGACTGATTCATAAGTAGGACTGTAGCCCAGAGCGTGAACTGCTGCTCCTTTGGGGTTGGAGCTGCAGTGGGTTCTGACCTGGAAATTCTGGGAAGACAGAGAACAAGAGCAGAGCAATGTGTGTGGTCCAAGCCCATTTTCATTTAAAAAGAAGGCATCCATCCATCCATCCATCCATCCATCCATCCATCCATTCATCCATCCATCTACCAGTCTAATTTGTCTCCAAGCAGCCACACAGCTCTGTCCTCTACCTAAGTCATTGGGCAACACAGAGAAATCCCCTCCATGCCAGCAGTGGCTTTCCTGGGTCCTTAGAATACATTCAGACAGCTGGACCCTGTGGTGTGCGCCTGTAATGCCAGTACTTGGGAGACTGAGACAGGAGTATCACAGGTTCAAAGCCAACCTCAGCAACTTAGACCCTGTTTCAAAATAATAAAATAGGGTTGGAGGTGTATCTCTGGAGGTAGAATACCCCCTGGGTTCCATCCATTCCCAGACACACACACACACACACACACACACACACACACACACACACAGAATAACATTCAAACTCTTTGGGGGGGGGGTTACTGGGGATTGAACCCAGGGGCATTCTACCTCTGAGCTACTCACCCCCCGCCCTATTTTATTTTGAAACAGGGTCTCACTAAGTTCCAGAAGGCCTCACATTCCTACATTCTGCCTCAGCCTCCCGAGTACCAGGTCTGAATACAGGTACCACCAGGCCGGCTCATTCAAACTCTTTTTTTTTTTTTTTTTGGGTACTGGGGATTGAACTCAAGGGCATTCTACCTCCAAGCTATACCCCAAGCCCTATTTTTTATTCTTTATTTTGAAACAGGGTCTCACTAAGTTGCGGAGTGCCTCACTAGGTAGCTGAGGCTGGCGGTGAACCCCAATCCTCCAGTCTCAGTCCCCCACATGGTGGGATTACAAGCGTGCGCCACCATGCCCGGCTCTCATTCCAACTCTTTATGGTGGCTCCCAGTGAGTTCTCTGCCAGTGGTCCACCTGCCCCAGGCCAGGTCGTTCCCACCCATCTGTCTGCGGTTTCCCCCAGAATTCATCCCTGTTTGATCTATTCTTCCCCTCCCCGACTCGATTCTCAGCCCCAGAGGGCAGGGTGCACCCTGGCTGCGCTGTGTCCCCGGAGAAGCAGAGGCAGAACAGCCACCCCCACCCCCACCCCCACCCCACTGCCACCCCCGCCCGCTTCTGGATGGGAGGTGGCTGGGAAAGGAGAGAGGATATTATCAACCTGGTCTTTAGGTACCTCTGGTTTGTTTAAGCGATTACAAAGAACATGGAGTACCTTGGTTTGTAATTAAAAAGAAAATCCAATAAAGTTAATAAAAAAAGAAAAGAAAGAAATTAAAGTTTTCATTTCCTGAGGACAGAACAAGAAAAGCAGGCTTCAAGAGGGAATTTGTTTGGTGTGTCGGGGAGCAGGGAGCGCAGGTAGTGTGGAGGTGGGAAGAGCGCAGGCGGGGGTGACCCGTGGGCGGGAAGGAGGGGCTGCTGGGGAGACAGGGAGGTTCTGGAATTGCACAGATTGTGGGGCCCCCAGTCCAGTAGAAGAGGTGGGAGGCAGAGGTGGCGTCCGGGAGACCTAGAAGCTGTGTTTGCAGACGTCTCGATGTGGGTTTATTGGGGGGCGGGTGTTGGGGAGTATAGCTGGTGGGTGGCTGAAACCTGGACAGCCAGTAGTCCAGTCCCTGCCTGACCCCAGGGCCAGTCTTGGCTTCAGTTTTCCCAGAAATAAGATAGGGATAGACACAGGAGTCTCCAAGGCTCCTCCAGCTCGGAGGATCGCCTAATGGCGCTGATTCCTGGGACCGCTTGGCAACTCCAGGGTGTTGCAGGATCCCTGGTCCCCCCACCCTATTACAGAGGCGCAGGGCAGGCGGCCCCGCCTCCGGACAGCAGAGGGCGCTGCGGTGCAGCGCACCGGAGCCCAGCGCCGTGCAGGGCCGGCTATTCCTGCTTGCAGTGTCCCTGGCGGAGCCCGGTGCCCATCGTCCATGGGAATCCCTCACGGTACCGCCCTGGTCTTGCCAGAGGGGCCACAGGACTCGGTGTCTGGTTTTCCAAGCCTGGGCCGGGGAGACTGGGCTGAATAAGAGCCTGCTCAGGAAGCCAATGCTTCCATGCCCCTGCCTCCAGGCCACTTAACTGCCGAAACCCTCTTTACTCCAGCCACTCCTTCTCATTCTCAGGGTTCACTTTGAATCTCTCAAGGTAGCTAAAACCCTCTTGGATCCCTCAGTGGCGCAGGCCTGTAATCCCAGTGCTTGGGAGGCTGACACAGGAGGATCATAGATTGGAGGCCAGCCTCAGCACCTAGTGAGACCCTGTTTCAAAACAAACAAACAAACAAACAGAGAAAGGGCTGGGGGTGTAGCTTATAGGTAGAATGACCCTGGGTTCAACCCCCAGTACCCAAAAAAAATATATAAAAATAAACAAACCGGGCATGGTGGTACGCCTGTAATCCCAGTACTTAGGAGACTGAGACAGGGGGATAGCAGGTTTGGGGACAGCCTCAGCAAGTAGTGAGACTCTCATCAACTTAGTAAGACCCTGTTTCAAAATAAATAATAAAATTGGGCTGGGGATGTAGTTCAGAGGTAGAATGCCCCTGGGTTCAATCCCCAGTACCACAAAAATTAATTAATTACTTAATAAAATTAAAATCTGGCAGACAAGAAGGCTGGTGTTTGAAGCCCCAAGAGGGGGTCAACTACTGTCCTTTTAATAATACTTGCTAGGCCGGGTGTGGTGGCGCACGCTTGTAATCCCAGTACTTGGGAGGCTGAGATCGGAAGATCTGGGTTCGTGGCCAGTCTCAGCTATTTAGTGAGGCTCTCTGCAACTTAGTGAGTCCCTGTTTCAAAATAAAGAATAAAAAATAGGACTGGGGGTGTAGTTCGAAGGTAGAATGCCCCTGGGTTCCATCCCAGTACTGCAAAAATAAATAAATAAATAAATAAATCTTGCTTAAATACTGTAACCTTGGCTTATCATCCATCCTCCAAGTCCTTGTTTATTATCCACTCCTATCCTTTATCCAAGCCTAACCGGGTTCCAGCGAATCTCCAGGTCCTCTAGCACTCAGCATAGCCCTGCCCTGCTCTCAGAAGTAGAAACTAGCTGCAGGGCTGGGAGCCCCAGGTCCTGGGGGTGGGTAAGGGCAGCCCAGTGGGGAGACTCCCCAGAAGTGGAAAAGTCAGAAGGGGGCTGGGGGCCAGTTTCCTAGTTGAGCCCTGGACAACCTCCTCGTGCAACAGCATGCCCCAGTGCAGGCTTTCCCAGGTCTCCCCCTTTCCCTCCCGAGTTCCCCTACCAATTGTTACTTTCTGTCCCCAGGACAGGCTGGACCCTAGTGGGGACATCCGTGTGCAAGGTCAGCCCTGGGCTTCGGGCCTGTCACTCCCATGCCTGTTCCTTCCCTCGTCCATGTCACACGGGCTCTGGCTCTGTCATCCTGGGCCTGGCAGGCTCTGGGCATCTGTGTTGTCTCAAGAGCAGAGGAAGCTCTGCTGCCTCTTAGCCACCCAGTTTGTCCTTCCTGGAACTCTGGCCATCTGAGCTACACTCTGGAGTGACTGGGCACAGGTGGGCCAGGCCCTGGTAGGGCATCTGGGGACTGCAGCCCCTGATGGCCAAGCCCCCAGGAGAGCCAAGAAAGGAGGCGCCGAGGTCTT
>PVLC010023020.1:0-26037 GCA_004027655.1 Graphiurus murinus | reverse complement strand
CACTGCAATGACCCAAGGAGACAGGGTGCTCAGTACAGGGTCTGGCTCCTAGGAAGCATCAAATACAGTTTAGGAAACAAGAGTGTTAATGTTTTATTATTTTGTGACCTTCTGAGCTATGAGAGTGCTCTGTGTCTTCTTGGCTTTTATTGCTTTTAGCTTGTTTTTTCCCTCCATAGTTTATGGAGAGGAACTTAAGGTGTTATAGACACATGTGGTAACTTGCTGCTCACCACAAAAAAACTGAGATTTGGAGCTTAACATAGAATTTGTGCTCTGAAAGCTTTTTTATTTCGATATGGGGATGCATTTTACAATGAGCAGCTACTGCATTCTTATGCATTAAAAAAACAGATCTCCCAAATAGTTCTGGGGAAAATAAAATAAAATAAAATTTGAAAACTACGGGGCTATTTCTAAGCAATTTACCTTCAGTCTTATAAAAGAACAATGGAGAAATAGGCTCTTAGATTTGGAAGGAAGTTCCCAAGATCTTCTGTCTAGCCTTTCTGCACCAGATCCTCCGGCAATTAGCCTAAAAATAATCCAGAGCAACAACTTTGTGGCCTTGTGCTAACATAGGATACATCCATTTCTTAAGCACAAGTGGGCCCCCGTATTTTACACACTGCCCTCATTCTATTTGATCATTTCCTGTGAGCAATTCGTGACTGCTTTCCCTTCATGGACCCTGTTCTCTTCTCTCATGTCCCAAATTCACCTGGTCTAATGCTGAGCAATCCTCATTGATTAACTGTTTTAGGATGCTCTAGGAAGTGCCCAGGAAACTTATTAGCTATACTGAATATTCTTTCTCTCTGTCCTGTTATAACAGACGGATGAATATGTCAACAGGATACATCATGTTGATCTCATAACATGCCACTGGACCTGTGCCCACTCCCCTTTGACATGTGGCTGATGTCTAACAATGCTGCTAGCCTGAGATCAGTTTTTCATCTCCATCTCCTTCCTGGAAACTTTCCTGACCTCTTTATCCCTCCTCCATCATCCTCAAATTCACACACACACACACACACACACACACACACACACACCATATGAGCTGCAGGCCTCCTTTCTATATTTCACTAGCACCCTTTTGCAAACCTCCGTGGCACTTAACATTTTGTTTGCAGTTACGGATATATTGCTCATTCTCAGCCTGTGGAGACTCTCTTTCATCCCTCTATTTCCATTCCTGTCACACCACCTGGCACATTATAGTTGCTTTGGAAATGTTGGGTGATTGACCCAATGTGCCCAATGGTGGCAAAAACCCTGTCTTCAGCTCTCCCTGGCCATGAGCTTGCCATAAATCCTGTGGTATAAGAGAAGCTATCCACCCATTAAAGAAATATGATCAGGCTAAATATTAGTCACCCAAACGCTATTCTCTCATTGACTTGATTTAACAAATGGTAAGAACAGATGGCATTTGAGATATGTTGTTATGATAAAAGTATGAAAATGTTATTTTTTAAATTTTTTTTTAAAAGAACCCGCACATCACTGCAGACTATTTCAAGACCAGCCCTGGAAAAGCTGATGTGGGGGAAGAAACACTGAACTTTGGTTTTTGCTTTGTCATTCTTGGATATCACCATTCCATCATTGGTCCTTCTCTTTCTGAAAATGTGATGATCTCCCTCTCCCTTTCTTCTCTCTCCTGCCCCCCTCTCTTCTCTTCTCTCTCTCTCTCTCTCTCTCTCTCTCTCTCTCTCTCTCTCTCTCTCCCCTCCCACCCCTCTCTCTTGGTGCTGGGGATCTAACCCAGGTACCTTCAACCTCTGAGCTACACCCCCAGCCCTTTTTTATTTTTATTTTGAAACAAGGTCTCACTAAGTTGCTGAGGGCCTCATTAAGTTGCTGAGGCTGGCTATGAAGCCACAATCCTCCTGTCTCCGCCTCTCAAATACAGGGATTACAGTTGTGCGCCACCACACCGGGCTGTGAAGAAGTCTCACAATTGAGTTCAGAGATGAGCTTACTTCTTGATCTAGGGTGGGAGGGGGCATTAACACAGATCATTCACCCACTGCGTGCCAAGTGCAAGGTAAAGCAACTAACAATGTAGACACATGGTGTTCCCTCCATGTTCTTTAATAAACATAAACAAAATTTGACTATAAAGTTAAGGCCACAGCAATAAGAGAAGGTCATTATAGTTGGTTTGGATGTGACGGAGTGCCTGGAATTGAAATTTGGAGTCAGGGACTCTGGCCTCGTAAATGTCCCTCCCCATGTAAGCACTACATCCTCAGCGCAGAAAAGTCCCAGCCAGCAATTCTGGCTGGCTTGCCTTATTGAAAGTTAAGCACGAAGATCAATAGAGCAATATTTTACAAATTCAATTTATCAGAAGATTTGACATCTTAAAGATGATGGAATGTCTTATTTATTGGCAATCATGGAAACTTCAGGAACGTTTGGCGCAGTGAATGTTAAAGCCCAAAGTTGATTTGAAATTTCCTGCCCTTGAAAGAAGACAATGATGGAACGTTGTTTCTGAAAACTGAATCTCAATCCCAAACTTTCACAGCCAATATAGGAGCAGCCAAGATTCTGAGCCGAAATGAAAGTGTCGTGCGCAATGAGTTTTAAGACCTGCTTCTACCAAAAGCAAAATAAAAGATGAACAAACCAAAAACTAGCACATCTTAGCTGGGCATGATGGCACACACCTGTATTTCTACTACTTGAGAGGCTGAAATAGGAGGATCGCAGGTTTGAGACCAGTCTCTGCAACTTAGCAAGGTTCTCAACAACTTAGCAAGACCTTGTTTTAAAATAAAATATAAAAGAGGGCTGGGGGTGTAGCTCACAGGTAGAATGCCCCTGAGTTCAATCAACAGTAACATACACACACACACACACACACACACACACACACACACACACACACACACAATCTAGCACATCTTTAAGTGTGTCCAGGGAATAGAAAAAGAAAAAAATCTTCTTTAAACATTATTTCTACCACCACCTCTTCCCACATGAAGTTGCAGCAGATAAT
Organism: Graphiurus murinus; assembly: GCA_004027655.1. Taxonomy (NCBI): domain Eukaryota; kingdom Metazoa; phylum Chordata; class Mammalia; order Rodentia; family Gliridae; genus Graphiurus; species Graphiurus murinus. The sequence continues at coordinate 23,021 of PVLC010023020.1, read as the reverse complement.
CAGATTAAAACTAAGTGCAGTATGGTTACCCTAGGTTGGATTTTGGAATAGAAAAGGGGCAAATATAGCTGGGTTTGGTGGTTCCTGCCTATAATCCCAGTACTCGGGAGGGAGGCTGAGACAGGAGGATGACAAGCTCACGACCAGCCTCAGCAATTTAGCAAGGCTCTCCACAACTTAGTGAGACCCTATTTCCAAATAAAAAATAGGGCTGGGGGTGTAACTCAGAAGTAGAGTGTCCCTGGGTCTAATCCCCAGTACCACAAACAAAAACAAAAAAAAAAGAAAGAAAAATATCATATGCAGAAAAATTGGTGAAATCCATATGAAAGTCTGTAGTTCAGTTAGTAGTACCATATCAGTTTAATTTCTCAGTTGTGACAAATGAACAGTGATTATGTAAAGCATCAACATTAAGGGAAGCTAGGTGACCGAAACCCCAGAACTCTCCCTACTGTCTTCACAACTGTTTTGAAAACCTAAAATTACTCCACAATATAAATTTTATTTTAAAATGTAAGAGGACTAAACCCATAGGTCACTGAGTATAAGCCATGAAGTACTAGAAAGACTGTGAGATATGGAATCCACTCAAAGGTGTGAAAATGGAGCACCCCCTTTGGCTATCAGCTGTGCCTTTGACTAAGCACAGAAGGCCCAGGGGCTTCTTGAGCCACAGTTTCTGCCTTTGTTTTCTCATCTCTAAAAACAGACATAATTAAGCCCTGTTCATGCATTTATTATATGCATTAAATGATGTATACAGGTCAAATGATGAACTTTTAGTTATTAAATGCTTAGTGTACAAAACTTGGATTTAGACCAAAGCCAAGGAAAGAGCTAGGAGTAATCCTAGTACTTGGGAGGCTAAGACTGGAGGATTACAGGTTTTAAGCCAGCCTTAGCAACTTAGCAAGACCCTCAGCAACTTAGCAAGATTCTGTTTCGAAATAAAAAGGACTAGGGATATAGCTCAGAGGTAGAACACCCCTGGGTTCCATCCCCAGTAGCAAAAAAGAGCAAAAAAGAAGCCAAGGAAGGAATTTTTTTTTTTTTTTTTGGTACTGGGGATGGAACCCAGGGGCATCCTATCTCTGAGCTATCCCCCCAGCCCTATTTTTTATTCTTTATTTTGAAACAGGGTCTCACTAAGTTGTGGAGGGCCTCACTAGGTAGCTGAGGCTGGCCACAAACCCGGATCCTCCAGTCTCAGCCTCCCAAATGCTGGGATTACAAGCATGCGCCACCACACCGGCTGGGAATTTTTTTTAATAGTGTAAAATCCCTACAACTTCTGAACCGTGAAGCCTCTGTCTTCAAGGGTGGAACGAGATGATGAGGACTACTAGCCATTGCCCACCAGACACCTCTGGCAGGAGGTTGGACTTGGCACAACCCATTTCTAACCGTATATAAAAAACTTCCTAACCATTGTATTATCATGGCAAGCCTTCTGTTTCATGGAAAAATAATGTTTTCACAAATTTCCAAGTTTCTCAAATTAGACCAACCTTTCTTTCCTGGGTAAGTTCTATTATAGATAAATATTGCCTCAGGGGAAAGAATCCCAATTCTGTGTATTACTTATTTTTTCTTATCTCTGGTGTTGTAGATATAAATTTTAAAAAAGCACACTGACATTTATTTATCTCCCTACCCCCCCTGTCAACAGATAGAGTACCCAGAAAATTAGATGTCATTTAAGGAAACTATAGCTCAGGGAGGTTCAGCAACCTGCCTGACTACAAGGCTAAGAGCAGAGGGATCAGAACTTGAACCCGACTCCAAGAGCTGTTCTCTCTCCTGCCACATTGCCCTCCACTCTGCCAGTGTCAAGTTGAAAAAGGCACTTAGTTCTTTTGCACTGGAAGTTCCCAGCATCTCAGGCAGCATGCTAGAGATTCATCAGTTCTCCCCTGGAAACTTGAAAAGCTCTTTCCATCCACTTCTATCTTTAAAATGAAATAAGTAGGGCTGGAGCTGGGGCTCCTTGGTAGAGCCTTGGCCCAGCATGCACTAAGCTCTGGGTTCAATCCCCAGCACTATAGGAAGTAAATCAATAATACAATGAAATAAGTACCTTATCACTTTGGGGTGCAGATTATAGAATTAAGCAATTCCAGGAAACCTGACCATGGAATCCTTCCTCTTAAATGATCTCTCTTCAGATAGAACTTCTTAAGGAGACACCATCAAGCTAAGCTGCCCCTGGCCCCATTACCAGGTGCAGCACCTTCTCTTGCTTCTGAGCCTGCGTCGTGAAGCCTCTTGCTGCCCAGCACTCCCATATTTTTAATTGAGTCCCTTTTGCCTCCCCTTGAATCTGCAGGCTGGATTCATGTTTGGCACTGTCTAACCAGTCAAGATCCAGGCTTCACTATTCAGCTATAATTCACTATTAACTCTACTGCTATCTTTTATCTACTGCTAACTCTTCCAGATATCCATCTGCCTGTCTGGCCTGAGCCATCTCAGCCCTCTGGATCCTACCCCAGTGCCCTTCCAGGATTCTGTCTTTGCTAACAGATTGATTATGTCCAAGTCAGATACACACACACACACACACACACACACACACACACACACACACACACACCCTGAAAGCAGTGTGCCTTGCAATCTCTCATTAGCATTAAATGCCAAGTTTCAAGAATAACCAGCCTTCTTGGTTACCAGTAAATCGGAGATTGCTGCATTAATGCAGTAATGGAAATATAATGAAGGAATTTATTGTCCCTGAAAGACAATATCTGCCACACAAACCCCACGGGGTATCTCCAGACAGTAAGTACAGCTCCACGCCTCTGATTCCTCTGGCCCATAATTATCTCCGGAGGACCGTGACCCTCCAGTTCTCCCTATTAACAGTATATTCCCTTACAAAATGAACTGTGCTTTATTGAATTGCGTCATTTTGATCACTGGAAATTGACATATTGGGCTCATTAGCCAGGAAGTTGGATAGTTAATTTATGAGGTTTCTCGGAGGCCTGTCCCAAACCACTCATTGAGGGAGCTAAACAGCCCACGATGAGACAGAAGAAAGTTACTCCAGTAGAGTTGCTTTATTTTTCCTCTCATTACGGAGATAATGAACAGAAAACTTCCCTGGTGCAGATGTTGCTTCCCACCCCTCCCCCCACGCCCCAAGACGATGTTGCTTTATTGCAACTAGATACCATGTGACGGGCACGCAGTCTTCCTCTGCTCATTAGCACCGTTTTTCGTTGAAAATGCTTCCACTGCTGAGATGAAAAGACGATCTGAGTCTTTGCCTTTATCTTTAATATTTAAAACTGTTCACACAACCTTTTAGAAATCAAATATTGATGCTGCTACCTGTTGTTCTTCAAAGTGGAGCAATTATATTGCAGGCTTTGGACGGTGCGCCTGCGTTTATTAGAAATGAGAACTGGGATAGTAGGGAAACATTTCTTTCCCTGCTTGTGGCCTCTGTCCCCTTCTGCCTAGAGTAGAAAGCTTGGAAGAGTGTTTGGCTCATAATAAAGAAATGTGCTGAGGCAGCCACCCGAAAGCACCTAGTGGGCAGGCTGGCAAGGGATACAGAGATGCAGGAAGCATCCTGAAAGTCGATTCTGCAGAATGGTACTGCGCCCTTGGAGCCATATAGCCTCCCAGGCTCTCAGCCAGTTTGCCCACAGGAGGCCAGCTGCCTTCAACCTCTGCAACCTAGATTCTTGGGGGAACCTCTCTGGGTCTGGGATGGTTCCACACTGCCCTCTAGTGACTGTGCCCAGAAGCTGCATGTCTCACACAGTCCAGCTATGTTCAGCAATATCTCAAGGAGTACTTTCCTGGGACGAGGGTCATTGAGGTTAAAAAAAAAAAAAAAAAAAAAAAAAAAACAAGCGCAGCCTGTCTTCTAATCCCTCAGCGTTCTTGGAGGGTTAAATATGGAGGAAGATAATTATAAAGCAGTGTTGACATGCTGTTATAGAGGAGAAAGCTCAGAATGCCATGGGAACAGGGCAACAGCCTCATCACCGCCCATAGGGTTCAAAGGACCCAGAGGAGGTGGTCCTATAGGATGAGGAGGGATTTCCAAGCAGAGAGACAGGAGGTGTAGCCAGAGTTCTGGTGGGAAAGAGACTGTTGTGCCACTACAAGAGTGTGGAATGATCCAGGGAAAGTGGCACACTCCTGTAATCCCAGTACTTGGGAGGCTGAGATAGGAGGACTGCAGGTTCAAGGTCAGCCTCAGTAACTTAGTGAGGCCCTCAGCAACTTAATGAGACCCTGTTTCAAAATAAAAAGGGACTGAAGGTTTAGCTTGGAAGTAAAACACCCTTGGACTTAATCCACAGTAACTCCCCCCCACACACAAAAACATGGCATGAAGCAGGGCATGGTGGCGCACGCTTGTAATCCCAGCATTTGGGAGGCTGAGACCGGAGGATCCGGGTTTGTGGCCAGCCTCAGCTACCTAGTGAGGCACTCCGCGACTTAGTGAGACCCGGTTTCAAAATAAAGAATAAAAAATAGGGCTGGGGGTATAGCTCGGAGGTAGAATGCCCCTGAGTTCAATCCCCAGAACCCCCCCCCCCAAATAACATGGCATGATCCATTAGGAAACAGTGATAAGAGTTTCACTGAGATATTGCATATCATGAGTTTTTAAGATGCCCATTTTCTTTTCATGTTTCAGCATCTTTTTGGGATGCTTCCTGCAAACGGTGGTGTGTGGTTATTTTATTTGGGATTTTTTTTCTTTCTTTCTTTTCATAATGTAACATGATGCATTTTACAATCTATGGCATCTGAGATTTGAGGAAATAAAGGCCTAAGTTGGGCCATGGCTGAGGGACAGAGAGGAGGTACAGTATAGGATACAGAGTGGCTGTGGAGACAGAGAATGGGGTAAACTAGAGGATTTTAGCATATGGAATGTCTAGAATTGTTGAATACTTATATGTTAGAAGTGAAAAAGGAGAAGAGAGGGTTCCTCTGTGGTGAGCTGTGGTGTGTGTAGAAACAACTGAAAACAACTAGTAATGTCATGTTTGCCATGAGTATTTTAAGTTCATTTATTATAAAAAAACAAAAAAGTAGGAGAACGGCATAACAGAAAGGCACCAAGAAAAAAAATCACCTCATTGAATAGAAATGAGAGGTTTGTTGTTGTTTTTTGTTTGTTTTGGTGTGTGTGTGTGTGTGTGTGTGTGTGTGTGTGTGTGTGTTTTACTGGAGATTGAACTCAGAGCATTCTACCTCTGAGCTACACCCCCAGCCCTATTTCTATTTTGAAACAGGATCTCACTAAGTTGTGGAAGGCCTCACTAAGTTGCTGAGGCTGCCCTTTAACCTGCAATCCTCCTGTCTCAGCTCCCAAGTACTGGGATTACGGGCATGTGCCACCATCCCAGCTCAGAGATGTATTTTAATGAAGTCACATGATGGAATTGGGGCAGGAGGGAATGGAACTGATCAGATGGCTTCTTTTTGGCCCTCTGGGTTCATGATTATCTTCTGCTTACCAAAAAAAAAAAAATCCATGAGCAGAGCATTGCATTTAATTGGTTCTAATTCACCTGGTGAACATGCTCTTCTGATATCAACTGGATCGATTATATAAATAACTCCAAAAGCCACTCAATACTTCTGTCCTGGGTGAGATTGAAGGGTACCATTTGCTTTCCTGTGCTGGATACCCAGAGGGCTGACTTTGGGATCGCTGGATAACAATGAAGAATCCCCACCTGAGAGCACACACTCCACCACCTTCCTTCAACAGGCATTCTGCTAAAGGATGCAAATTGGCAGCTGTAACCACTGAGTTGACGCCGTGATGCAGAATATCAGTTGCACAAAACAGAGCCACAGAATTCTGAAATATTGGTTATTGAGATATGTATCTTCTGCCCCCAAGGTGAAATTCCAGCTAGTAGTGTCCACTGCTTACTCATGTCATTGGACTTTTCTTGGTTGCTGAATTTAGATTTTATTCCTTTTAGCCAGAGGCTGGCGAAGGAGAAGGAGAGGTAACAGAGCAGGGTGGGATGGGCATTACAGAGGAGGGGGGAGAGGGAATCTCTGATAACGAAATCAGTACAGTAGGGCAGAGCCTATCAGCAGAAAACTATTCCCTAGGAAAAGTGCCCTTTTATAACATGATTTATTCCATACTGCAGTAGAAGAGTTGAACAGATATGCATTCAAATCCCCTCTCCTTTTCTTGCTAACTGTGCAACCTAATTATTTAACCTCTCAGAGCCCCAGTTCCCTTATTAGTAACACAGAGATGACAGTATTACTTCTGACCTCCCAGGGTGTGGAGAAAGTAAACAAGATGACCTGTGTGAAGTACCAGGAGAGCTGGTCGCAGTATGGGCATCTAGTACCTACTATTCCCAATACCGTGTGTGTGTGTGTGTGTGTGTGTGTGTGTGTGTGTGTGTGTGTGTAGTCACCTCTGAGGTCAATTATGTCCTCATGTTCCAGGAAAGGAATACTGAGTGGCCACTACTGTTGTTCCCTTTGCAAGCCTTGTATTTTCCTGTTTTCAGATCTTCCCTAGTCTGGATATCTCTGGATATCCATCTATCCATCCTCCGAGGCCCATTTCAAATGCCTACTTCTCTGGGAAATGACCTTGGTTCCCCCGGACAGAAATCATCTCTCCTCCTTATTGCCAATCTAGCAGCTCAGTACAGTTCACACAGGTCCTTTCATATATATTATCCTTGACACTTACAGCTCTATGACCTGTTTACCCTCACTGAGCTCCAGTTTCCTCATCAAAGTGGTAATAGCAAAAATATCTGCATCCTGGGCTAGTGACAAGGGTCACTCTGCTAATTCGTGCATGGTGGTAAATACACAGAGCCCTACAGAGGGCAGTGGTGTTGACATCTTAGTAGTCACATATCTAGATGTGACCTCTAGCCAGAAAATGTAATTTCCGTGGTTGCTTGCTTCTAGAAAGGAAGCACGCTGTTCCTGGAAATCGCTGTCTTTTTCCACGGTCACGCCTGACTTGTTAAGGACTGCAGTAATAAATGGCAGCGGTGGCGAATCCAATAACAAGTGCATTAGGGGCGGAGTCGTGTTTGGGTTGGGGTTGTGGATGATATTCCCTTATCAGCTTAAGACCCTGAGGCTTGCTTCCAGAGCTCAGGATATGTTCATTACATGTGGAAAGCAACAGGGAAATGCAAAGGTTGTGAAAACCGAACCGCGGTGTAAAATATCAAATGCACGATCATTAACTGCCAAGACTAACAGCTTTGGTGAATATAGAATAAAGGCCTGACCTTCAAGATGGAAACAGGGGCTATGTAATCGTGCGAGGAGGAGGAGAAAGCATTGGGAATTTTCCCCCAATGAATACACCTGCGAGCAAAAGTTTTCCCACTTTTACATCATTGATCTTTTCCGTTAATTTAATGACTTTTCAGATTCAAGCAACTTCTTAGGAGGAATATTAAGAGATTCATAATTTAGATAATGGAACACATTATGTATCCCTAGTAAACAGTGCTAGGCTGTGCATTACTAGGCTTCAATATCGGTACATTCTAACTACAAACCAAGGCAACTATCATTTGGCTGCCCCACCTATGCCTGCCCCATAAAATGTACCATGTGAATCACATGCAGAAAAAGACAAAAAAAAAAAAAAAAAAAACCTGTCTACTTGAGTTGAGAACAAACAAAAGGTATTGGCAACATAGTCTTAGTTTATTCCCGAAAGGTTTAATGCTCCTACAAGTCTGGTATCCTCAAGAATTGCCCAGATATTCCACTCCATAATATAGATCTGCCTGCGTGAGAAAGAAAGACTGGAGAGGAAGACAGACCAAGCTACCCTGTCTGCTGTGGTGGCCACTCACCTCATGTGGTTATGAAATACTGTGGTCCATCAGTGTCCACAGGGGATGGTTCCAGGACCACTCAGATACAAATTACACAGATGCTCAAGTCTCTACTATAAAAAGGTGCCATGTTTACATTTATCCCATGCACATCCTTCTATACACTTTAGGTCACCTCTAGATTACTTATAACACCTAATATAATGTGAGCTCAATGTAAATGGTACTATACAGTGTTGCTTATAGAATAAGAAGAAAAGTCTATACAGTCAGTACAGACACAATTTCTCTTTCAAAGTCTGCTGATCTGCAGTTGGCTAAGTTCTCAGATGTGGAACCCTTGGCTGATTATACTTGACATGAGATGAGTCTAAATTTGAATGTGCTTTGATATCAGTATTTAGGAAGCTGGGACAGGAGGACTGCAAGTTTGAGGCCAGCTTCCACAATTTAGCAATACTCTGTATCAAAATAAAAAATTTTTTAAAAGGCTGCTGGTGTAGCTCAGAGGTAGAATGCCCTTAGGTTCAGCCTCCATTACACACACACACACACACACACACACACACACACCACACCCCCACACACACACACATATACACATACATACATACACATTGAATTGCCAAGATATATATGAAAAAGAATGTAAAAATATCTCAATTTGTGTAGCGATTATATATAGAAATAATATGTTGGATTTACTGGGTTAAATGAAATACGTTCTTAATGTTAGTTTTACTGTTTTGTTTTGTTTTGTTTGGTGTGTCTACTAGATAGTCTAAAGTTGCAGCTGTAGCTTGCCTTTGCTTCGACTGGCAGCTCCTCTGCGGGACAGGACCATGTACAGCAGCCCAGTTTGTACCATCAGATGTAATGGTCTCCAGAGTATCTCAGTTTATTTAGAAAATCACTTTGCTCTTTGCTTAATTTAAAATGCAAACAGGCTTAAAAAAAAAAAAAAAAGTGAGCCTTGTACCTCTGGTCTTCCTGTTCCCAGGTTCCTTTCGGTATCCCTCTGGAGGCTGCCTCCCATTGTTCCATATTCCAGAGGCCTCCAGAAAATGAGAGACAATACTTCTCGAGCCAGTCACCATCACTCCCTGTTGTCACACCTCTGGCCTCTCTCACTGATTTATGTTACCTGCTGGCCACTGTGGGCATGTGAGCATGTCCCAGAGTCTGGCCACCCACAGTGAGCAAGAGTCCTAGAGACGAGGACACCAAGGGAGATAAATGTTAAATAATTAACTTGCATACAATGAAGAGATGAACAAGCAGAGGGACTTACTATCTAATTATGCCCCAAACATCTGCTATTAATAATTTCTTTGGGAAAAAAATGGTTTCTTGGAGGATCCTAACATCTGACCATTGAGACAGCAATACCCGCTGGAGGAGTGCAGAGAAGGTGAGCCACAGATCCGCAGACTCTGCTTTGCGCCTGTGTGCCGCTGTGTTCGCAGGCTCCTCTTTGGAGATGAAATAACGAGACAGTTATTTGCCTAAAGCCCTGTGAATCAGGGGTTGAATTAAATGACATTATGCTGGAAATAACCTTTCTAAGGCAAGTTGTAGTATGTTAATTAAAGTGGCCTAACCTTGAATTTTCACAGTTTAGCGGAAAAGGGTGGCCTGATGATGAATCTATCGAGTGTAGCCCCCTACATGTATTTAGAAGGAGTTTTAGTGGTGCGCTCTTATAATTATCAAAGCAATTCCTTAAGGTATGAAGGGAGGATAGGGAAAGGATAAAGAAAATTGCTCTGTACTGCTGTGTCCCGCTCCCTAGCACAGAATATCTGTCTGACTTTGTTCAAATGAACATCAAGAAGGCTGGAAGAAGAAATGAGTACATTCCCAAGTCCAACTCAGACCTACTGAGTCAGAGTAGGGTGGAGTTTGGGCCAGGCACACCAATGAGGATAAACGCAAAATCTTATCCATTTTTATTCAACAAATAGAAACCAAGCATTGTTCAGGTATACAACAGGAATCAAGAAATGGAAGTTCAATCATACCTGTACCATCTTTTCAAAAAATGTTAAAATACTAAAAATAATTATATTTTATGCATTACATATAATAGAGATGTATTATATATTTGATATATTTTGGTGGTATTAGGGATTGAACCCAGGGGCATTCTACCTCTAAGCTACAACACCAACCCTATTTTATTTTTTTGTTTTGTTTTGTTTTGAAACAGGGTTCCCCTTAGTTGTTGAGTCTGTCCTCTTATCTTCACTCCTCCTGTCTCAGCCTCCCAAGTGTTGGGATTACAGGCATGTGCTACCATACCTGGCTATTAAATACATTTTTAAAACACACACACTTGATATTCGGGCTAGTTTAGTTTAGAAGGCTAAGGTGGACTCTTGGCCCTTGAAGGAGGCAGAAGAACAGGTGTTCTCACTGGAAGCAATTCTGCTGTCAATCAGCTGGTACCATCTTGGTTCTAGTTGCCTTATCCAGTTAGGATGGGACTCCAGCCACTCATTAGAAAATCAAAAACATTGAATCCAGACAATTAACAGTGAGGAGCTTGGCAAGAATTCTGTAGGCTTTCAACATGCCTAGGGGCTAGGGTCTAAAGCAGAATTTTAATCCAGGTAAGGGAACTGGAGAACTAAACCAGAAACCAAAATTGAACTGTGTTCATATAGACCATAGGGTTGGGAGAAGCAGAAAGCAATCTACCTGGAAATCAGGCTGGGTTCAGACTCTGGCTCATTTACTTACCAGCTGCATTAGTTAGTATTCTCATAGCTATAATCCAAAGACCTAACCACACAACTTAGAGGAAGATTTATTTGTTCAGTTTCGGGTTCAGTTCATGTGAGGCCGGGGACTGCAGATCTCAGGCATGGCAGCAGGAAGGACAAAGAGGGAGAGCACAAGGCTTTGCTCCTCACAACATGAAAGCCAGAAGCAAGAGAACAAGCGAGGAGAAGAGGAATCGTATATAGTCCCCAAGACCACAGCCCTGGGGACCCACCTTCTCTAGCCACACCCTACCGGCCTGGACCACCACCCAGATAAATCCCATACAATGATGTATCCACTGCTGAGATTACAACCAAGCCCTGCTTCCAACACTGCCAACCTATTTCCATGAAGGCTAAATCCAAACCATTGCACTGGCTATGGGACCCTGGGCAAGCCTCCATGACCCATGCATTGATCATCTCACTTGGAAAATGGGAAGGAAATGCCTACCTTGAAGGCTTGCTATAGAAATGTTAAATGTTCATAAACCATCTAAAGAGACACAGAAGACACATTTAGTTTTTATTAAATTTAAATTTTACTTATAATATTAAATTATTAAAACAATATTAAATTAATAGAGTCACTGGTTGACAGCAGCAATTCAGAAGGAAAGCAGTCCATGAGACTCACACCTAAAAGCCCATATGCCAGAACTATGAGGAAAAAACTCATTCCACACACCGTTCTCTGGGGTCCTCCTCCCTGGTCAGAGATCGGGCAGGGCTGAGGCGGAAGTGAAGAGCACCCGTGCTAACAACATGCCTAACTGGATTGCCACCAGCCACCATCTCCTGGAGGAAGATGGTGGATATGCAACATTTCTTCCCTTTGCCTGCACCCTAATGGACAAGGCACCCTCTCTCACACCTGCTCTTCATTTCTCTTATCCTCAGCACCAGCAGCACTCAATGGGGCTGTCTAGCACCCCTAAAGAATTTGCTAAGTAATCACCTATTATTTGAAGAGTCCAAATTACACAAATGGGTTTGATTTTTTAAATAATAATATTAATATAATAATGAGTGGTACACATGGTTATTTTGTCTGGTTTTTCAGTGTCGATTCCAAAATCTTCATCTTTTGTTTTGGTATTGTGGATTTAATCTAGGGGAATTCTACCTCTAAGCTAAAACCCCCAGCCCTTTTTTATTTTTTATTTGGAAACAGAGTCTCTCAAAGTTGCTGAGATTGTCCTCGAACTTGTGATCTTCCTGTTTCAGCCTCCCTCGTACTGGGATTACAGGCATGCACCACTGCATCCAGCTCAATCCTTCTCACAGAGCAAACACAGACTGACTGAGATGAGAAAGAGAAAGACCACAGTAAATTTAGCATTGTGAAAGAAGGAACCTCTATCCTCCCCACAGGGTTAAAGGCAGTGGGTGAGATCTTGGAAGTACATCAACTCTCCTACCCAAATCCATCAATGTAACTCACAGCAAATCACTCCAGTCTGGTTCCATTTGCTTTCTTACCCCCATCTCAACCACTGCCTTCCTAACAGCCCTGACCCACAAGCTCCAAATACTTTCTTTCTGCTTTCTTCAAGAACAAACTTGCAAAAATACCCATTTCTAAAACTCTACATCCTTTACTTCCAATCTCTCAACACAAACTTAATTCATTCCATTTCTAATCAGTACTATGAAATTTATGTAACATAAAGGTGCCATAGACTTCAAAATAGTTAGCAGAGAGGATTTTGAATGAACTTACCACAAAGAAATGATAAAAGTTTAAAGTGATGGAGCCAGGTATAGTGGCCCATACCTGTAATCCTAGTACTTGGGAGGCTGAGACAAAAGGACTGCAGGTTTGAGGGTAGCCTCAGCAACTTAGAAAATAACCTTAGCAATTTAGCAAGACCCTGTTTCAAAATAAAAAATAAAATAGGGCTAGGGTTATAGCTCAGAAGTAGAATGCCCCTGAGTTCAATCCCCAGCACCACACTAAGTAGATAGATGATAGGTAGGCAGGCAGGTAGGTAGATAGATGATAGATAGATAGATAGATAGATAGATAGATAGATAGATAGATAGACAGATAGATATGCTGAGTTGATCACCACTCAATGTGTACATCAATCAAAATGTCGCCTTATGCTTCACAAATATGTACAAATAGTATGTGTCAATGGAAAAATAAAATAGAATATCTGCTTAGTGAGAAGAACCAACTACCCAGATGCTTGGAGTCATGTAAATTGCATGCCCAGATGTCAGGCTGAATTTTTTCTGTTTTTCTAAGTGCTGTGACGTTTACATATACACACTTAGTACTCTGGTGCCTCTAACTCCAAGTCAGTATGCTTATGTACCCTCATCACAAAGTAATTTAAAGGGAAAACAAAAGGATAAGAGGAAAGGAAAAACAGGCTTGGTGGTACACACCTATAATCCCAGTACTTAGGATGCTGAGACAGGAGGATCCCCTATTTGGGTTCAGCCTCATCAACTTAGCAAAGCCCCCAACAACTTAGCAAGAAGGACCCTGTTTCAAAAATTAAAAATACAAAAGAAGGGGGCTAGGAGTGTAGCTCAGAAGTAGAATGCCCTTGAGTTCAATCCCCAGGACTGAAAATTAAAAGAGGAAGGGGAGATGTGCAGATCAAGGAGCAAAGTCAGTTGGTTGGTTTCGAGCCTCCGGTCTTATTTGTACAATTGAACTTACTTGTATAATCTTGGGCAACTCAGTCTGCCTATGTCTCATTTCCCTGGTTTATAGAATAAGATATTGGGCTTGATTATTTCTGAAGTCTTTTGGCTCTAGAATCCACATGGCCCTAATTTTGCCAGTCTGTGTGCATGCTCTGCCACAGTGAAGCCTATGGTTTGACTCCCGTTGTTTCTGCCCATTGTTTTTTCTCAATGTTGCCTCTGGTATGAACACCAGGCAGCCCACCAGCTTTTTTGTATTCAGCCTTTATAAATCAGCCCTTTGGCACCTTGAGCTACTCTGCAGGAAACCAGACTAAGCAGTGTTCTTAAATCTCTTAGGCTCACTAATTACATTGCAAAGAAGAGCTATTACACACCTCAGCAGAGCGGTCAAAGACATATAATAGGAAACCTCAGTTGCAAAGGAAGGACACCTTATTTATGACATGGCTGCTGGATGCTCTTCAGTAACCCTTCTTGGCACTGAATGGCATTCTTGGTTATGGGCTCAGCCATTCCGGTGCTCAGTCATCACTCGGCATTATGTGACCCCTCTCTCAACTTCCCAGGTGGGAACTGGAATGGTCCTTGCTGTCCTAAGTCTAGGAAACTCCCGTATTGTCCAGACCAAGCCTAAGCAAATTAGACTGAATCTGGCACATCCACGAGGGCACCACATACCGAATGAGTGATCCCAAACCCCAGAAACTCAATATAAACTACATTCCTCCCCCTCCAAAACTCTTTCTGCCAACCCCAGCTTTTTCTCCTTCAAAAGCTGTAGAATTTGGATTCAGATAGGCCTTGCCTGGAGTTCTGGCTGGGCCCATTTCTAATTGTGAAGCTTCAAGTGAAACTACTTAACACATTCGAGCCTTCATCACTTTGCCTGGGAATACAGATAATAATATTTTCTTCACATGGGCAGGGTAAGGATCAGATGAGATCATCTATGTCTAGGTATCAAGTACACAGACTACATTACCCCAGTTCCTGATACTATTGTGGATGTTATATACTTCATCCACCCAGAATGTTTATAGTCAGGTGTATTTAACAGTTGTTATAAAAGACAATCTGCCATATAAGGCCATGTCCTAAAGGCAAGAATGCCAGCACTCCCATGACACTAGTGAAAAGAGTTCATGTGCCAGCTCCATGCAGAGAAATAAATAAATAAAAGGACCAGTATTAAATTTCTGAAGTCTACAGGGTTCTTGAAGTACAGCCTCTCTGCAGTGACTGTGAAGTCGCTCTCTGAGCCCCTGGGAAGACAGGTGCTTGGGGGTCATAAGGACTTGAGGTCTATGCCCCTCACTAGCTTCCTTGGACCTTTGAGTAGAGCCCTTACCCTGTCTGTGCCTAGTAGTCTAATCTAAAAAGTGGCATGGCAACTGATAGCCAGTAAAACCTCTAAATTGGCAGCTGTCCTCCACCTCCCTTTCTTTTTTATTAATCTTTTATTGGTGCATTACAATTCTACATCATAGTGACATTCACTGATACAGTCATATATGCACACAATGCCACAGGTCTGTTTCTTTCACCTCTATTTCTTAACCATCTACTGTGTGGAGAAGGCAAGCAGCCCCTGCACAGGTCGGATGGATCTCTTTTCCTTTCTCACACTTAAAATTCTGTTTCCTTTCAGCTATTCCATTTGTAGTCATACATTGTCATTTAAGCTGTGGGGAATTTTTATTTTAGTATATCAGAGGAGATTTAGGTCAGCCAACCTTGAGAGGGAAGGTAGCAGAAACCTCACATAAGCTTTGTATCACATTGAGCAAGTAACTACTCATTGAATCTTTTGGAATTTCTAAAGGCAAAGTTTACTCGAGCTTAGCTTTCTGCAATAAATATAATCTTACAAGCACTGTATCCATTGAGCCAAAAGACCTGTGACATGTTTGTTTTATGAGTTGGGTCTTTTTAAAAAATTCACCTCCATCCTTATTTTTTCCCACAGGAAATATGAATTCAGACAACATCTATGACCCAAACAATAAGGGATTTACACCAGAATAGTCTCCGAGGTCCCATCTATACTCAAGGATAAATCTACCTTGTCGTGCCTATGGCTTTTGACAAGAAAAGTTAAACCATTTTTTTACAATTGTTCTATAACTCCTATATGCATTTTTTCAAACTGGCTCTCCTAAGACTGATATTTGAACAACTGTTTTAATATAATTAAGATTTTAAATTATGTGATACAGAAAATATAAAATATAGATTTTATATACATATAAATATGTGCATATATTCACTATACATTATAGGTGTAATGTGTACATGTATAATATATAGATGTAAGATATACATATATACATTTATATTACACATATCACCCTGTTAAGTGTGGTATACCTATTTGGTTAAGAGATGTTTGAAGAGATACAATGAAGAAAGCAAACAGGATCTGAAGATAAGTATGATGATTAATTTTATGTTTTAACCTGGCTGGGCCATAGTGCCCAAATATTTGGTCAAACATTTTTCTGGATGTTTCTGTGTGAGTATTTTTGGATAAGATAAATATGTAAATTCATAGAATTTGAGTAAAACAGATTTCCCCAGCATGACAATAGGTGGGCCTCATCCATTGAGTTGAAGACCCCAAGAGAAAAAAGACCAGTACTCAGGAGCCACCTGTAATCCCAGTACTTCGGAGGCTGAGACAGGAGGATCACAGGTTTGAGGCCAGCACCAGCAAATTAAGACTCTCGGCAACTTAGCAAAACCCTATAAAAAAAAGTAAATAAAAAATAAAAAGGACTGGGGGTGTAGCTCGGATGTAGAATGTGCCTGAGTTCCATCCCTAGCACCCCCCCAAAAAAATTATTACCCTCCCCTGATCTCCTGATCCCCTGATCAAGAAGGAATTCTACAGCATAGAGTCTTCAGACCTGAGCTACAATACTGGCTCTTTCTGCTAGCCGAACCACCCTGTAGATTTTAGATTCACCAGCCTTCCTACTCACATGAGCCAAGTCCTTAAATCTCTTTATTTTATATATGTATGTGTGCAAAGATATACATATCCTGCTGGTTCTGTTTCTCTGGAGAATCCTGACTAATATATTAAATAATTCCAAAAATCCTAACTCCAAACCATGGTGATGATCCTGCACTATAGACCCACTTCCTGAAGAAAAAAAAATTGTAATATTGCATGTTAGATAATCAGCAAACAATTGTTAATAACCTAGTAATTTCCGGTAGTTAAAAATGCAGAGTTTAGAGCTATTGATGCCTGGATCAAGTCCTGGCTCCCCACTGATGACTTTGCCTCTGAGCAGGAAAGGAGCATGGCATTCAGTAAACAGATCTGCCCTATGGGAATCCCCCATGACACCTGTGGGATTAGTCTCATATCTTCTCACACAAGGGGAACTGAATGGCATGGGTCCAAGTACCACACCAAGTTTGGTGCTGGGTTTGGTGTCAAAGAATTGTGTGTATTAACAGAGGAAGTTCAGATTAATAATTCAGTACCTGCTCTGACACCAGATGAGGGTTCAAACCAAGATGCCATCTGTCACGAGCTGGATAGTGGCTGACATTCAAAGAAAATGAAAATTCCCCTTACCTTAAAAATGTACTAACCAAATTTATTTCCCTCTAACAGTGTAGCATAACCAAAATGAAATAGAAGATAAACCCATTAATGAGAGGCCCTAGCAAATTATGAGCTGCTGGATATGAACAATGTTTGCTATATGAGGACATCAAATTTTACAAAATTAATACACTGGGAGTGATATTTCTGCTTTGCAAAGGAACATAAATTGCTTTTGCATGGTCTCAAGTCATCGATAATATTGATTGACATATAATCTTGGCAGGCATATGTGTATAGCACCTATGATCTTCTTTCATCGATACGTGTAGTTCCAACCAGTCTTGAACCAGTATAAATGTCTGCAGGAAAGGAAACCGAAGATCTTCTCTGACCTTCAGGTTTCTACAACCCTCTTCCTAGGATGGACTTCAGCAGCCTTGTGTCCAATTTAAGTCCTCTGTGTTCTTGAGAAAGAACCCTGCTGTAGTGCCTAAGACCTGCATCTACAGGGCGCAGAGGAAATGGAAACCTCCAACACACCGTGTGTCCAGGTGAAATGAGACTTTGTTCATGTCAAGATTATGAGTCTCGGGTTTGCCACCTGCCAGCTGTGTGATTCTGGACAAGTCACTGAATCTTCACCAAACTCACTTTGTTCCCTCCTTTGTAAAAATGGGCACGGCATGCATCTCTCACCCCATGTTGCAGTGAATTAAGATAAAACCAAAAGCAGAACTGCAGGGCAGCCAGAGGCAACCTGGATATCCCCTGCAGCTCCAACTTCTCCATTCAGCTCTGCTTCCTGGCCTGCTTCACACAACTTTCTCCAACATGCTGTGCACTAAAGTAGTTCATTGGGAACACAGTAATTAGCATTACAGATAAAGCAACACTGCTGCAATGTTAATTACTGCAGTGCAGATGTACCGTTCCATTTAGATATCATACATAACGCTGTCAAACCTTTATTTTTAAATTAAAGTGCAACAAACCATACATTGGCTACACATCTTTTTTTGATTAATACAAATTAATGTTATTTGAGCATCTTGGGAAAGGGTGAGCATAAGAGAGCATTGCATTTAATAGTAAGAACATGTAGACAAAAGGCAGAAGCTATGGACACCCATGACTGCCTGTCTCCAGCTCAGATCTCTGCAGAATGGAGTTGCGCTCCATGAGGGCAAAGACCAGGCTCACCTTTCAATACCCTGCTCCTAACCACAGAGGCAGATACATTCCAAAAAACTGACAGAATGAATGAATTAATGAATGCCGATATAGCCATGTGTGCAGAAGGGGTCGAGAAGAGAGGTAGAAGAACTAGAAGGCACAATGGTTGATGCTGGATTCTCCTCGTTTTTGTTTTTTTATTTCAAACCTTCAAAATGATTTGGGGTGCTCCTCATAGCCAGTTCTTTAAAGTTCAAAATGAGAGGCAAGTGAATCACCACAGTGCATAAGTCAAAGATCTTCCTTGTGACATTTAAGAAGCCATGTTGTATTCCACCAGGGGCTGGGAAACGGGAGAGGTGTGGGTAAGGAAGATCAAGAATGATCCTTCCACATCAGCTAGACTCCCACACAAGAAGTCAAAATGAAGGGAGTAAAGAGAACAAAAATGTTTGACCATTGTATATATAATTTCCTTAATATAACAATATCATTGGAGAAAATTTATTTCAATTTTTTTATTGTGGTAAAATGCATATAGTACAATTTACCATCTTAACCTATGTACGTGTGTGGGGGCGGGGAGTACTGGGGATTGAACCCAGAGGCATTCCACAACTGTGCTATATTCCCGGCCCTTTTTATTTATTTATTTATTTATTTATTTATTTATTTATTTACTTATTTATTTATTTTTGAAACAGGGTTTTACAAAGTTAACACCCACTGGTCTCAAACCTGCTGTCTCCACCTTGAAAGTACTGGGATTACAGGCATGTGCCTCCATGCCCCGCCCATCTTAATCATCTTAAATTCAGTAGTATTAAGCATATTCATTTTGTTGCATAACCATCACCACCATCCATGTACAAAAGTCTTTCCATCATGCAAAAATGAAGCATTATATCTACTAAACACTAACTTCCCCTTCCTCTCTCCCCCAACCCCAGCCCCTGGAAATCACTATTCTACTTGCTATGATTTTTTTTTTATTACTTTACATAGCACATATAAGTGGGATCCATTTGTGTTTAAAGTAATTACTGATAAGGATGGGCTGTAATTTTGCTATTTATTTTCAAGATGGCTTATAGAATTTTTTTGTCCCTCATTTTCACAAATGAAATTTTGTTCTCTCCATTCTATGATCAAGGAAACTGAATCTTCAAGAAATTAAGCAAACTGTCCAAGGTTACACAGCTAACAAGAGGTAGATGGGAGTATTTTAACTCCACCTGCTATGGAGTCAAAAGATGTTTTCTAAGTACTGGAAAATACAGACAAGCATACAACATTGCCCTTCCTTGCTTCAGTGGACAACAATTTTCTTAGGAACATTAGACAGACACAGATGAAGGGATTTCATCTGGATTTCTTTTCCAGAAGTGTGAGAGGACCACAATCCTTGCCCAATGGTACAAAGCGTATATGCCTTAAGAACTTAGGGCAACTCTGTGATGAAGCTTTACATCGATGTCCATGAATGTTACTGGACTGAATCCCATGGATCCATACTTAATGTCATTTGGAGAAAATCACAGAGATCTAATCTGGCTCTGTAGGATCTACTCCCCAGAACAGATTTGGCAATAGATGGTAAATGCTGGAATGAAATGCTCACTATTTGGCCTAGAATTTGCCTAATGGGACATACCTGGATTATTAAAAAAACTTTTATCCATAAGAATATTTATTGTAGACCCGGGCGTGGTGGCACACACTTGTAATCCCAGCATTTGGGAGGCTGAGACTGGAGGATCCGGGTGTGTGGCCAGCCTCAGCTACCTAGTGAGGCACTCCGCAACTTAGTGAGATCCTGATTCAAAATGAAGAATAAAAAATAGGGCTGGGGTGTAACTCGGAGGTAGAATGCCCCTGAGTTCAATCCCCAGTACTGAAAAAAAAAAAAAAAGAATATTTATTGTAATTGGGGTTAGGTAAAATCCCAGGATAGTTTTCATTTGCATCTCTCTGATTGCTAATGATATTGAACATTTCCTCATACATTTATTGTCCATTTGTATTTCTTCCTTTTCGAAGTGTCTATTTAGTTCACTTGCCCATTTTTTGATTGGGTTATTTGTTTTCTTAGTGGTAAAGTTCTTGAGTTCATTGTTAATGGATATCTTGGCTGGTTCCACAGTTTGGCAATTGCGAATTGTGCAACTATAAACATAGATACGCATGCATCGGTCTGATAATTTGGTTTCCATTCTTTTGGGTAGAGACCCAGAAGTGGTATTGCTGGATCATATGGTAGGTTCGTTTTCATTCATCTGAGGATCCTCCATACTGTTTTCCAAAGTGGTTGCACTGATCTGCAATCTCACCAACAATGTGCTAGGGTTCCCACTTCTCCACATCTTCACCAGCATTTGTTGTTGTTTTGTTTTTGATGATTGCCATTCTAATTGGTGTTAGGTGAAATCTCAGGGTAGTTTTGATTTATATCTCTTTGATTGCTAATGATGTTGAACATTTCCTCATACATTTTTTGGCCATTTGTATTTCTTTCCTTTTGTGTGTGTGTGTGTGGTACTGGGGATTGAACTCAGGGGCGTTTCACCTTTGAGCTATACCCCCAACCCTATTTTTTATTCTTTATTTTGAAAGTGGGTCTCACTAAGTTGCGGAGTGCCTCACTAGGTAGCTGAGGCAGGCTACAAACCCGGATCCTCTAGTCTCAGCCTCCCAAATACTGGGATTACAAGCGTGTACCACCACGCCCGGCTCATTTGTATTTCTTCTTTTGTGAAGTGTCTATTTAGTTCATTTGCTCATTTTTTGATTGGGTTATTTGTTTTCTTAGCTGTGAGTTTCCTGAGTTCTCTGTATATTCTGGATATTCGTCCTCTACTGGAGGAGTAGCTGGCAAAATTTTTCTCCACTCTGTGGGCTCTCTGTTGAGGTTCTTGATAGTTTCCTTTGCTGCACAGAAGCTCTTCAGTTTAATGCAATCCTATGTATTGATCTTCCTTTGAGTTGCTTGTGCCTTTGAGGTCTTGTTGAGAAAGTTTTTACCTGTGCCTATGTGTTGAAGTGTTGGACCTATGTCATCTTCAAGTAGCTGCAAGGTCTCTGGCCTGACTTCCAGGTCTTTGATCCATCTTGAATTGACTCTTGTGTACAGTGAGAAAGTAGGGTTTATTTCCATTTTTCTGCATTTGGTTAACCAGTTTTGCCAACACCATTTGTTAAAGAGGCTATCTTTTTTCCAGTATATGTTTTTGGCTACTTTATCAAAAATCAATTGGCTGTGAGGGCAGATTTGTTTCTGAGTCTTCTATTTTTTTTTCTTTTGCAAGAGTGAAAAGGTAAAAGACAAATAAAGATTCAACAATAAGCTATACATCTTAGCAATGAAATAGTATGCAACCATTGCAAAGTGATATTGCAGAAAAATAGTTAATGGCCTGGAAATGGTCATGTTAGTGAAAATAACATACAGAATGTCATATAGAGAGAGCCTAGGGCATGGGCACAGGGATGGGCTCTGCAGCCTGGCTTGTGGGAGATTCACCTTCTGGTGACTAACTCAACCCGCCAGGCTCAGGCACCAGAGGGGCTCGCCCTCCTTTCAGGGGAAGTAGAGCAATATGTGGATTCCTGGGAGGTCAGGAGTGAAGCAAGAAGTACCCAGCAGCTGGGGGGTCCTCATCCGCCCCAGAGTGAGCACCACCTGGCAGATGGGGCAGTTGCAGTTGTCCTGGGTGCACCGGCTGGGCTGGGTACTCTGAGAAGGGGCCAGCGCATGAGAATTTCCTCCAGAGTGAAACCCTGATGGTCCAGTGTGAAAGAACCCCCTGAATCCTCCAGGCCTGGGTCCCCTCGGTGTTGAGGAAGCTGTGAGCAGGACTCCTAGAAGTCTAGGAAGGATAAAAGCCCAAGATATCAGCACATGCAGACTGTAAATACCGTCCTGAGCAGCAATGGTGAATGGTATTCCTGAGCTGCACCTTCTGCCCAGCATCTGAAAGGAAACCCTCGCATTGATTGTTTTTATTGGTCTCAAGCCAGGAGTACTGGAGTCTATTGACTTCAGGCGAGAAAGAAAACAGTCTTGGTTGTCATTTCAAACATATGAGCCAGTGTGATGGTGAAATGAGATGAGGCTCCAAAATAGAAGTGTAGCCACTGCTTATCACTTCACTTCTTACTTTATCCCTGTATACTACTTGGCAAAATGAGAAAGAAAAACTAATTGCTTATCAATCAGAATGTCTTGCTTTAAAAGAATGTTTTCAGCCAGGCATGGTGATCCCAGTACTTGGGAGGCTGAGACAGGAGGATTGCAGGTTTGTGGCCAGCTTCAGCAATGTAGGCCCTTCGCAACTTAGCAAAACCCTGTTTCAAAATAAAAGAATAAAATAGGGCTGAGGATGTAGCTCAGAGGTAGAACACTTCCGAATTCCATCCCCAGAACCATCAGAAAAAAAAAATCTTCAAATAACTGAACATAGAATCTCCCAGCACTCTTCCAAATTAAATGCCATTGTTCCTGCATGTAGGAGCAGAAACAAACGAAGTAAGGATATGTTGAATAAGTTTTCAGATAATATCCTAATGCTACTAAAGGAGTTAACAAACAAAAAAAATCCCCTCAAGTGCCAAGTATTTATGATCATTTGCCTCATCTACTGCAAAATGAAGGAAGCCTTCAACCTGCTGTGCAGATTGGTAATGGAAGAACAGGAGTTTCAATAGTAATGGGAATTCCCACAGTGAAGAGAGAAGTTAAATCTTACCTCAGAGAAATTCTTCATTCTTATTGATAATCTGTATCCTGAAGAGAAATTGGACTATGTTATAACAGTCTTCGTAGGCAGGACAATATTGATTATGTATTCAGTGTTGTGGCCAACCTGGAGAAAGAATTTTCTGAAGAAATCAGTTTTGGCTTGGTGGAAATCATATCCCCTCCTGAAAGCTATTATCCTGACTTGACAAACCTAAAAGAGGAGACTCCAAAGAAAGAGTAAGATGGAGAACAAAGCAAAATCTGGATTACTGTTTTCTGATGAT
>PVLC010023019.1:0-26080 GCA_004027655.1 Graphiurus murinus | reverse complement strand
TATGTTAAGTGAGATTAGTCAGTCACAAAGAGTTAAGAAGCATATGTTCTCCCTAATATGTGGATGCTAGGGAGAAGATGGGGCATAGGAGGGTCTCCAGATGAAAAGGAGTGATCCTCGATAAGCAACGAAGTTGATTTAATTGTAGTGGACGCAGGGGGCAGAGGGACGCCCTAAAGCACATGATGTAATTACACAACCATATCAAGGTCACTCACCGAAGTGAACTTGAGGGGGAGGGAAGAGGAGGGGATTGGGGTGGGAATTGGGGAAGGGGTCAAATGAGAATTGTGTGCAAATATGTTGTTAACAACTCGTACTTAACAAAGATGTATGCTATATTGCACGAATTACTACAATAAAAATTAAAAAAAAATGAGTAACTACAAAAGTAAAAAAAAAAAAAAAAAAAAAAAAGAAGTGGATGAACTTAAAATAAATGCTGCAGGTGGATAAACAGAACATCCTGGTGGGTTGTGATGAAAAATGAGGAGTGAAGACCAACTGCTGGAATGTGGATGTGAGTGAGTGGGTAAAGGGTGGTGCCTTTACCCTTCACCAGCTAAGCCTTCTGGGCTTTAGCTTTAACAACCCAAATTCTTTACGGGCGAGGATTTGTGATGTGGGTCTTAGAGGCTGCCTCATTTATATTTTCTAATAAAATTCTTTGGTTTTTACTCTCACACCTCATAATATCTTAACTGCTTAATTTTATATTTTGAATATTTCTCCAACTTTATTTTATTTTTAAAATGTTTCTAGGGCTCTCTTTATCTTAATTTTCTTACTCTGCTGTGGCTTTGGTTATAATGCCTTATTTCACTAATAACTTTTCCCCAGTTTTTATTTGCTCAGTTATGCTTAGTTTTCATTGATTATATTAAATTTCTCTTTTATTCTTGGAATCTACTTTTAAATTTTAGTTTATACTGCTTCAAATATATTTTCATTGCTCTTAGTTTTTCCTTTTTTCAGTATTTAGTATATTGTCTTTTATCTATGATCAGACTTTACCTTATTAAAGGGATGGTGAGACCAGTAGTCATCAATGGGGATACCTTTTCTGTTAGCCCATCTTCTAAACAAAAGGAAAATGTATTTACTCTCTGGATGACCTGTCTACTCTCTTTGACAAACAACTTGTTTCCATCTATTTGCTTCTGTGCTTCTTGGGAAGAAAAAAGGAAACACACAAGTCAGAACTTCACTGCATAAGACTTCCTTGGTTTATCACTTCATTGGTGACATAAATGAAATGTTGGAAGAGTCTATGAGGCATAAGATATTGCAGGATTAAAAGACTATGTTCTGTATCGTCTACTATCACTGTGCATTTGACAAAATTTATAATATCTGTTAATAGTGTGTGATTATAATAATAAAAGTTATAGAAATAATAGTAATAGATGTTATTTACTGAGCGCTTGAATATGTACTCTATTAGCTATAGTTTGACATGTATTTGTACCATGGTTTATTTTCATATTATCCCTGGAGGATACATTATCTTAAATATATTTATAAATGAAAAAGTGAGCTTAAATGAAGAAAAGTGTGAGGAAGCTAGATATAACTATATTTGAATTCTGACCCTGCCAGCTGTTACCTATGTGACCTCAAATACATATTCTTGTTGATTCTTTATAATCAACTTTATTTGAACTTTATAATCTCTTTGTATCTCAGTTTCTCTATTTTTAAGACTGAATATTTTGAATATTTTAGAAAACAACTTGCAGGGATGCAGTGAAGATTAAGTAAGTGATGCTTGTAAACACATTCTTACACTATTAAAGACTTCTCCCAGGGGTCTGCTGCTGTGTCAGTGCTCACAATCCCTCTTACTCTACCCCTAAAGAAATCCTCTTGCTTTGACCCTACCCATTGGAACATGGAATGTCCTCAAGAGATGAATCACAGAAGCTTTGCAACATTGAGAAAATCCAAACTTGCTTCTTTCAAAGGTTGTAGAGGCAAAGCAAAGGGATACACAAAGGACTTCTAGGCTGTGTTCTCAACTGAGATTTAGAGACCTGGATTAATTCATGTTCCTTGATCAATTACTTCCTTGATTTACCTCTGCAAATAGGACACAGTTCTGGTGGGATGGAGGGAAAGACTCTAAAGTATCTATATTTTTTTTCTGGAAAAGGTTATTATTGGTGCTCTACTTCCCTTCTTTAAACTTCATAGGTAAAATAAGTTGTTAAATTATGGTTAGCACCCAAGAGTTTAAGCAGGCCTCCAACTCTCTGTAATGTCATCGTTACCCTACTTCTCTCTTTCTCATCTATTTATATATCTCTACCTATAACTAAATATGGATACATATTTAGTTATATTTATTTAACACATAGACAATATGCATTAATCAGTGCTGCTATAACAATATACCATAAGCTAAATAGCTTACAAACAAAAGACATTTGTTTTTAACAGTTCTGGAGTCTAGAGGATGGTAAGGGATACAAACATACAGGCTACAGATGTCTCTTGCTCTGTGTGTGTGTGTGTATTTGTCTATTAATCTATATAGCCTCACATCTATCTATCATCAATAGACTATTGGTTTAAGAAAGACATTGATTTGTCTCTAAAATAAGCCCAAGTTTGTAGTGGTCCAGGAGTATAGATTTCTCTGCTTCATAAATGATTCTTCTATTTTTATTGCAACTTACTTTGGAGTCAACCTTACCTTTTTGGTTAAAAATGGCTCAACTCTGTCACATTTTTATTTCCCAGATTGTTAAAAGTTAAATAAGGAAAGTATAAGATGAGAAGTTTGTTTTTAAGGGTTTGGCATGGAGAATGTATGCATATTTTTGCTCATATCTCACTGACAAGGCTTTCCTCATATGGCTACACTTAACCTCACTGGAGGCTGGAAAATTTAGTCTTTTGCTAAATGCTATGCCAGAGTAAACTCCAGGCAATGCTATTATTAAAAATAATGGGAAAATGGCAGTGATGTGGAGGATAATTACTCTCCATTATTAACAGGAGGAGGATAGCTCCAAAACAAAAAGACCTCTGCAGTTAACTTAAAAAAGAAAGAAGTTTACAATGAATTTTTCCAATAGGCTTTTTGAAATGAGGCTCAATGGGAAGTCTATAACTTATACTAATTTTCTGAAAGTGACAAGAATAATCTAGTCTTTTTCTTGTTACCTAGGCTTTCTGTGTTTCAGAAACTACACTAAATATTTAGCATGCTTGATCTCCTTTGTATTTTAAAACCCTGCAAGATAAAACCATTCTTTTATCTTCAAAAATTGAAGTTTTAAGGTGTTAAGTAACTTGGCCAAGGTCACACAACTAATAAGAAAAAAAGGAGAGGATTTACCATGTGACTGAGCCTATAATTTTTAGCCTCAATGCTATAGCCTTCTCAACATATCCCTCTACACATACAACCCACTTTTCTTCAACCCACCCAGGGTTGCAGAAAGATTCTCATAATCCTTATCTGCTTTCTTTCTCTCTCTCTCTTTTTCCCCTTCTCAAACACATAACAAATTGAAGACTCAGACAGGGATTGACCACAAAAGAATAAAATCATCTGATTCATGGCTAGTTGTGCTAGTTATTTTCTATTCTCCCTCCCATATCTATTTATTCTCCTCCCTGGGCTATTTGGAGCCTTAGAAAGGAAAACCAACCACAGACTGCTTGACACAGGTACCTTCACTATCTGACTTCAAGTGGAGTTCAGTGAGAGGGAGGCTGGCGCAGAAGTCCAAGGGAGGCATTGTGGAGGGGCTGGGGCACTTATCCTGCTGGGGTGTGGGTTTGGCAGTTGCTGAATTCCTCTTACTCTTTTTCCATGGCTACTCTCTCATAAGGTTGTACAACACCACACCTTACCCATGAAACTTAGACCTCTGGTGGTAACTGCTTCCCATTGCTGACAGTGCTTCACCAAGTCTATTGGTGTACTTAAGCTGGTCCACATTTCTGTAGTGGGGTCCTTCATTAAATGTCTTAATAAAATTGGATATGCTGTCTATTTCATGACAGGATCTTGAAGCTAATCTGGTTTAGTATCATGAGTTTAAAAAAAAAAAAAAAAAAAGAACCATTAGAGCTGGGCAAGTGGCACATGCTAATCATCCCAGTACTTGGGAGACTGAAATAGGAGGATCACAGGTTTGAGGCAGCTTTAGCATTTTAGTGGAACCATCAGCAACCTAGCAAGATTTTGTTTGAAAGTAAATAGGTCTGGGGGCATAGCTAGAAGATAGAATACTCCTGGATTAAATCCTTAGTACAAAAAACAAACAAATAAACCCCTCCAAAACCATTATTAGATAATCCAAGAGTCTTTAGTTTTGTAGTGCGTTAGGGAAATGGGTACCTGTTTCATTCCATGACCATGAACTTCAGTGCACTACAGAGAAGTCTTTCTAGGTAACAACTAGGGGCAGTGTCTTCAATATTTTTACTAAGATAGTAAAATAAATAATACAGAAATTTTTATTGACTGTAATATGTGACAGTGATGGATCTTTAGTAACCCATCTGTGTTCAAACATCTTTATATCCTATCTGGACTGAGAGCCTATTCAAGTTGGAATTCCTTCTAATCATTGGAATTTTAATTGGCGTTTGGATCATCTAACTATATTTCTCAATTACTGTCACAATGTGAATATTATTCAAATATTTTTCTTGCTGACTAATTAAATATCCAGATTGTCTGAGAAAAACAACTGACTTAGTTTTCTTCTGTAGCATCATTCAGTAACTGTATTTACTTTTTTTACTCTTTTGAGATCACTAGCTAAATGCTATGTAAGTATCCCATAATAAAGAACACTTTAGTTATTTTATAATTTAGCTGAGAACTGTTATGGTCTGGAAAGTTTTCAAGTTTCATGCTACCTCTTATTTTTAATTAATCACAAAATTGGTTTTTTCAATATTTTGCATGCATAATAAACATATACTTAACTACTCCATTCCCTTTTAAAAATTATATTTAAAAATTTCAATTCAAGGTACTATCCTCAAAAACACCTCCAAAAACTCTTGTTGGCCTCTATTATTTTTTCATTGCCTGTTGACTCTAGACAGAAAATAATTGTTGACCAAATTTTGTGTTCTTGGCATTGATTCTTAGGGAATTTACAACTACAACTACTAAGTTACTATTCTTTATGGGATTCCTATTATGCATCATGCAGTGTTATAGATTCTTATGGATTATTTCATGTAACCCTTACAATCACCATGTAAGGATTACCATTATCATGTTAAAAATGGGAGAGCTGAATCTTTAAGAGTTCCAATTACTTGTCCAAGTTATCTTAACCTCGAAGTGGAGGAATTATAATTTAATCCTGGGTTATCTTATTTAAAAGAGAGAACTTAACCAGTACATTCTAAAAATCAATTTATGCAAAGAAAATTAGGGGACATAGAAGACAAAGATATTCATTCTATTACATAGAACAGCCTTCTTTTTCTAGCCCAATCCCTAATACTACCTTTTTCTTTATTTTAGTGATTTGATATCAGTTTCTGCTGCTAATTTAAACAGAGATGGCCTTCTACAACAAAGAAGCAAATAATATACCCCCATGATCACCGATTTCAATGAAAGAGCTTTCTTATACAAAATTAGGATTGTCCTCTATGGAAAATTATTCTTAACAACTACACTGAAAATAGTGGTTCAGCACTAATTACATTAAACTAAGATCACTATCTTTGGCAGGCATTTTCTAACACTAAAGGCCTATATTACAAAATTGTATAGACTAAGTCAACTAGTTTAGTTAATTTTGCAGTTAATTTTTCCTGCAGGGGCACAAGAAACCATGCATTTCAGAATGAGATTATCCACAGGAGCTTTTACTGTGCTTTTGAAGACACTGGTGTGATATTACTACACCTGCTTTGAATAGTTTCCAGGTCTAAGTGTTAGGTGTAGAACCTTAGGGATTCCATGCAGCTTGTTCATGCACTGGAGAAGATCCAGAGCTAATTTCTAAAGTAAATTTTGGCTGTGTCAGCAGGGCTCAGATGGCCCATCTCCAGCCAGAGTTGATGTAATCTCCCATTTCCGGTGGGCAAGGCAATCATAGCTACAAACATTTATCCAGTACATCCTTTGGCAGGCGTTGTGCTCGGTTCTGTTTGAGCTCTTCCACTGCCAAACCTGCCATCTGCTCTCCTGATTACATAGCAGAAGGATTCTTTATCAGCAATGCAAGATTGTCCCAGCCTCCTGGTCCTCACCAGAGAGTGTGACCAACCAACTGAGTGCAGCCTCCGGGGGCTTGCTCTTCAGTTCCCATTAAGTGGCCAGCTGAGAGAAGTGATAGGTAGAGGAAACGATTTGTCCAGTATTCATCTTCTCAGTCTTCTAGCTACTTGGCATTTTGTCATAAAATCATATCATCATTGTTTTTTGCACTTCACCACAGTACATTTTGATACATGCCCCGGCTTGTTTACTTTTTCAAATCAGCAGTCATTATTTTAGAATATATATTCCTACAAAAAATGTTGATGGCATTACTACAGTAAATACTTATGGGTTGTTTATTGCACACAAAGTACTGTGTGCTCAAAGTCACAGCACCTGTAATCACCACTGGGTTTGCTATACAGTGAGGCCAATGTGATTGAGAATACAGGAGGGAATAAATGATTTTGTTGGGAAATTAAAGGATTCTTTGTTGAGAAGATAATGATTTAATTGGGATTGAAGTATATCTAAAATTTTTCCAAGAGATAGTGGGTAAAGAGACAGAAAAAAATTTCAGGCAAATGATGGGGTATATGCAAAGGTATAAAATCTTATAAATGTACCTGAAATATCCAGGAGAAGAAAAATTATAGTATCAAGAGGAGAAAATTTTGGGTATTAGGTATTAAAATACACAGATGAAAAGATTGATACCATCAACAAAGCATTTAGGCCAAGATAAGGAGTTTGGATTTCACTCTAGTTACTAGAAGATGCTCTACAAGTGCTGTGCTGGTGTGGGTTATGCAATAAAATAGTAATCAACAAGTGGCAGGGAGGTTGTTAAGAAGTAAGGAGGAAAAAGAGCCTGTTTAAAGCAAGCTGGAGGGTGAACACTTGTACTGGTTTGTTCAAGAACAATTTCTATAATAGCATTCATTCAGAGATTAATTTTTTTATGGTTAATGAAAAAGCAAGAATATTGCTTATCATATCAGCCAGCCCATCTAAAAAGCTTATGTAAGGCCTTGTTTAGGCCACTGGGCTGGGAACACTTTTGTTTTGTCTGAGGAACTGGCTAAGAATTGAATTTAGGTTTCAGTCATTGCTACCATTTGGGAACTTATTTAGGACATTTTCTATGTCCTGGATTTTTATTCACTGTGTATTTTATTATACTAGGATATAGATTTTTTTCCAGTTGTTTTATTGGTAAAATATGGTAGTATATGAATAAATAAAATAAAAACATATAATACATATATACATACATGTGTATATATATGTGTATATACATACATATGTACATACACACATACATACATTGAAATATATGAAGGCCTTTCCTGATATACACAATTCATTATAAATAGCTAAGACATACTATGAAATATAAAAAAGAAAGGACTTTTCCTAGCTCCTCTGGCACATTCATTCTGGATGAGGAGCCACGTTAGTTTAGTGAAGGCTTTCATTCCTTTCACTTGTTTGGTACCTTGTCAAAGTGAGTCTTAACTATAGACTTTCATCTCCCAAACGAGGAGTAACTTGCACCACTTTTTTCCCTGCTAATACAAGTATGTTATACAAGTATGTTATACCAGGAGTCAGGCTGCACATATGGCAGTGGAAAGAGTACAGGTTTTGGAGTCAGCTTAGCCTGAATCTAAGATCTGATAGGGGTTTGTATTGATGAACTGAAAGGCCCTGCCATGCTCATTCTTTTCAAACTGTAGTGCCTTTAGTTTAAAAGTTAGGATGATAATGCTTATGCTTAGTTTGCATCAATGATTCAAAGAGCACATGTTTGTAAACCTTTTAACACATTACTATTATTTCCAGGATTATATCTGGATAATAAAATGATTAATTTCTACTAGTGCAGAATTGAATGGTAGAATTATGTATAAAAAGTCACAAACTTATGTATGATATTCTTAGCTAAATACTAGTAAGGAAAAGGTTGTTTCCTATGCATGTCAAAGCTTAAGGAAATAGACTTTCTATTGTAGACACATACATAGGTTTTTTTGTTTGTTTTTTATAGGTCAAGTAATAACTGGAATAACTTTGATGAAAAGGGAAGGAAATCAAAGCTTTAGAATATGCAAATGCA
Source organism: Graphiurus murinus (assembly GCA_004027655.1). Taxonomy (NCBI): domain Eukaryota; kingdom Metazoa; phylum Chordata; class Mammalia; order Rodentia; family Gliridae; genus Graphiurus; species Graphiurus murinus. The sequence continues at coordinate 17,771 of PVLC010023019.1, read as the reverse complement.
GTGAAAAACAGGTCAGAATCAGACTGAGGAATACTCTGATAAACACTCCAAACCTCAGGACGGGAGAGATCTATAATTTTTTTATTAGGCTGAGATCCCCATTCTTCTTTTGCTACTACTCTTAAGATAAGAGCCTGGGATTATCTGATTTTCTTGTCCTCTATCCCCAGATTACATTTAGGTTCAGCAATGACAGAGTCAGGAGGAGGGCAGAGGTATGGGACACAGCAGGGTACAGTATATTGTGGCCAATGTCACTGTTTAGCATGTGACGCAGAGACTAGGGGGATGGTTCTGGGGAAAGATCTGAGGGCACACCTGGTAGAGTTCTGGTGTGCATTAAGTAGCAGCAACAGAGAGAGGGACATAGGTATTCATCTGCCTGTTTTCTTTCACTGGTCGAACTTCTTATATCATCAGCAGTCTTGTAGCTATAAAGATTGACCATGTAACTTAGAGGAAAGTAGATTTATTTTCTTACAGTTTCTGGTTCAGATAATGTGAGGCCAGGGACCTTGGATCTCAGGGTATGACGACAGGAAGCAGAGAAAAGGAGAGCACATGGACTGTGCTCACATCATGGAGGCCGGAAGCGAGACAGTGAGCGGGGGAGGAGGAATCATATACATTCTCCAAGGCTCCACCCCACAGGTCTACCAGGTACCAACCAACCAACCAACCTGGTAAATCCATTAGAGTGGATCTATCCACTTCTAGGATTACAACCCGCATGGCTCAATTATATCAACTCCAAACATTAATAAATGAGCTCTTTAGGGGACATTTTATATCTAACTATAATACTTTCTAACCTTGAACCCTTGATACACCATCCATCCAATACTTTAAGATCAGGACCATTATTATGCCTTTCACGACATTGCTCGAAGTGAGAAAAGCTTGCATTTCTGCTGTAGGTGGGATCTACTTCCTTAGTAGTAATGCTGTTAGAATTATCTGGCTGAGGCAGAGGGACTTTCATATATTTAAGGGTGATAAAATAGGTCCCTTCTTGGCATATCATTGTATTCTACCTAATTGACTAAGGCACAAGGCTGCAATAAAGAAAGAGCTAGGAAGCAGCACTAGAGAGCTCTTCTGGTACATTCGTTTTGTTTGAAGTCATTGCTGGGCATTTTCTTTCATTTGAGAAAAATGAGGTCTGTATTCTCCTTACTGCCTTAGTTCATGTACCAAATCCCCCAGAGGCTTTCCCCATTTTAGCTTAGCTAACATTTCCACAAAATAGGATGCAACAAAACTAAAATATTACCAGTTATTACGAAGTTTTAGGCCTTGGAGTTTTGTCTTGGTGTTTCATTACCTTTGTTCTTACTTTAGGTGTGTCACGTCCATATTCCTGGCAAAACTACCAACATAAAAAGGAATATAACCTGCCTTGTAGGCTAAATATATTCTCTGAAGCCCTGTGTATTCATACGTAGAGTTTTTTTCTTTTTTAAAAAACATATAGCCTTGACATTTCTGATGGAAATTAAGATGACATGAGTTATATAAGCTAGATTGAAGCAAAATAAAACGAAGGACTACAGGATCCTATGTAGCACTACAGAATTGTCTGCCTTATCTTGGAAACTCTCCCTATTTTTCTTGTCCTGGTCAAATTCCACTAATCCTAGAAAGTCTACTCTATTCTCAGTAAGCCCATCTTTTTTTCTGCAGCATTCCTTTGGCATTATTTTCCATGCTACATCACAGGTTACTTTACTTTTTTATGTGTTTACATAAAAATATGTTGTGGCTTCTATAAGAGCTAAGACCATTCTTATTTTCTAAATGAGTGGATGTTTTCTACCATGTTTAGCAAATACAGGAATCCCAAACTCTTATGTGATAGTATTTCTCCCTGACTTGTTTATTAATCAAAAATGGACTCGACACCTATTCTGCTAAGCAAGGCAGACATGATGTGAACAAGGCAGATGTTGTCTCTGCCTTTGATGAGAAATAATGACTCCAATTTTCCTTTCTTAGCTATGGCTATACACTGGGAAGTTGCATGGCTAAATATAAGAAACTGGAAAGGAGAAAAAACTGGAGTGTTATAAAGGAACACAATGATGATATTTTGGAAAATGCACACATTGCCCTTTTTCTTACTTTCACATTAAAGTTTCAGAGATTAAAAACTTCAGCTGTGGAGCAATTCCCTTTTCTTCTCCATGCCTAGCATTTCCTCTACATTTCTTTCCCAGGTGACTCAATTTCTACTAATCATAATCTTCTACATCAAATGAGATAATGATTGGTGCATAACTTACAATAAATACTTCATTAGTACTGGATATTTATAGTATTATTATTTATTAGCTGTTTTTATCTTTACACACATGACTTCAAGGAGGGCCTTGTCCAGAACTGCTTGGAGTAGGGCAGAGACAGCCTAGGGCTGGCTGGAAATTTGCTCAAAAGCTTTCTTTCCAGGATGGCAGAGCTGGCTTCAGGTTCCTTGAACAAATCTGAATGGTGTGCTGGATCCTGCCTTAACTGGACCTAAAGTCCTCCCTATGGCTTCCCAGAGTTCCCTGCTGACAGCTTTTTCTATGCTTACAGCAAGCTTTACTAGAGGGATAAATATGTAAAAATAAAAAACTTCTTTTGACTTCCTGCTTGTGAGTTTACTCAGATCTAAAGGGAAGAATCATGCTTATTATTTTGTGAGTTAAGCTTTCCAGGCTAGAGTGCTGTTTCCTCAAATACTAACACGGTGGATTTTCTCCCTCCCACCTCCCTTTTCTTTTTAATAGGGTGCTGAGAAAATTTTGTCAATGAACGAATCAGGAGAACTGCAAGACCTCTTAACCAAAATTGAGGTAATTGTGCTTTCAGCAAAGTATATTTAGTAATCAAAATGTTAAACATATTCTGATTGTAATTGGGTTTTCCTAATTGAATTCTCTTCCCATGTTCTCACAAATATATAGCAGGATACATGTGACAGCTTTAATTGGATATTACCTGCCATTAGGCTTGTTCCAGCTAGAGTGACTTTTAATGTTAGCTTCTAACAACCTTATAGCATTACTTGAAAATCCTGGTCAGCTTTATTTGAGCCTTATTCTCTGTAATAGAGATGTTGATGAGCTGTTCCAAATTAGGCAATAGTTTTAAATCCCACTTAAAATTTTCCATTGAAACTATTTTAGTTTTCTCATGAACTCACTCATTATTTCTGAAGATAAAAAAATACTTTATTTCTCTAAAATGTATGTTATGTATGTTTTAATTTTTCTATACTTAGAACATCAGAGAAATACTTATTAAAATATATAATACATCAGAATAATATGCAACCAGGAAGCCCTTATCAGTTCTCTTTTAAATGATTGCATCAGCCTTTCTCTTTGTGCATGTAAGAAGGCCATCTGCTTTATCATCCGGCCTGGCACACTCTGAGAGTGAAAAGTGTGTTTTGATAATTATTCTGGGACAGCAAACACGAAACAGGGAATTCCCAAGTAAACTAGGCTGGCCCTATGATCGCCCCGTATTTACATACCATTACCAGCTCATGTTCTAACCTCCTTTAATGACCTCATTTCTGATTCTCGACTATGCCTTCAGTTTAGTCAAAAGAAAGAACTATGCGGTTTCTTGTGTTTTCTTACTATGATTCCTTTGTGCAAGCTTCTCTGTCTGCCTGGAGTGCTAGTATTTTAATTTCCCATCTCCCTCCTCCCTCTTCAAGGACCACCTGAAGTACTACTTCTAAATATCATTTCTGATCTCTCCCACTTCAAATTCTTATAGTTCTTTATGTTGAATGCTTTGCAAATTCTTCCTCATATTACTTTTCTTTGGGTATTTGATTAATGTCTCAAATGAAATATGTGCTCCTTGATTGTAAGAATCATGTTTTACTTCTATTATGATTTTGCCCCAAAGGAAAGCACAATGCAGTAATTCATTCAACGAATATTTTGAGTACTACTTACAGGCACTTTGCCAAGGGAGACTACCTCTTAAGGAACTGCTTGCAAATAGAATTAACTCAGAAAATGCTTGGTCCAATATCTGCTTTGTTTAGTTGGCTCATTTGTATGAATCATTAAATATGTTTAAGATAAACTCTTTTTCTCGCTTTAGTGATGTCAAGGATCTATCTACATTATCACATTCTTTGTAAAACTTGATAAGAATACCATTGCTTACTAATTCTCTTATATTTAGCTTTCAAAGTATACTCATTTATATCACTAAATTTGTTTTTACTCGAAGTATTTTTCTAAATATATTTTAATATAAAAATTTTATATCAAGTGCATATTTTTTGGAGGGCCATTTTTTATACAAAGCAATGACAAGAACTCATTTCTAAAATAACCAAATTGCTACACACATTCAATACACCTTCTTGGAAGACATTTGAATCTCTACAGTCTTGACAAAGTTCCTCTTTCATGTCATTCATATTGGCAACCACTACTTTCCATCAAAGTAATTTCATGGTGTCAAAAATGAGATATTTCATAGGTTTTACCATCCTGATATAATACTTCAGACAAACCGTAATTGTAAATAAATTTTGCTACATACAGAAAATGCATATCTGGAAAATGGTCAGGGAATAGGTACATTTTAAGTCAATCATTCTTAAAACATTTGTTTCCAAATTACATTCCACAAGCTACTTATTATGAAGGAATTTTATTTATTTCCAGGAAAAAGGAATCTTTTAGTTGTATGTGCTAGAAAACTGGTGGGTTAAATCCCATTAATTAGGTTCCTTTTCAGGTGGATTTTGTAGTGTCTTTATATGTGGAGTTATGAATCTCCAGAGAGAAGATGTGTGTGTGTGTGTGTGTGTGTGTGTGCGTGCATGTATGTGTACATCTAAATTTCCCAATCTTGCTTTTGTAATTATTCTCTTTACAAAGCCAAGTTTTCAAGCACTGCTGCCAATTTCTACTTTTCAGGTTAGAAGCTTAGAATCAATTCACTATTTTCTTTTGTATTCATTCTGTAATGGTTCTGAATCTCCCCTACCCACAGATACCACTAGTAGACTCCAACAAAGGTTACATGTTCATAAAAGCAAAGAGAAATGCATAAGAATGATTTTTCAAAATATTATTCTCAATATGCTGCCATATTATTTTCATCCTATAAGAGAGATTTTTTAAGTTTGCTTGAGGTAAAAAGGCTGGTTGTTACTCTGGGAAGTTTTAGGGATGTGCATATGTGTCTCAAGATTTCTGTTCCTATTCCCTTAAGAATGAAATGGGCACAATGATGCTCGAAATATGTCTTTATTGAAGAAGATACCTATATATGTGAAGGATGGAGTGAGGGAAGATTCTACAAAATAATGAATTTGAAAGTACTCTGAAAGGATTAAAGCATTATTCGAACCGGCAATACAATGATGGATAACATTGATAGTGCCTCTTCCAGACTTTACCTTATAGTTTTCTGATTTTCCAAATTCACTATTAGAGGTACTATTCTGTAAATAAAGATATAAAGCTGTTGAGTGATATTAAAAGGAAGTTAAAGTATTTGCCTTTAATGCAAATAACTATCTCCCGAATTATTTGCCTAGTAAAAATATTTTCATAGGATAAAATCCTTAATGGTAGGTGCCATTTAATCTATAGTTTAACAGCTTTTACAAGACAAGCCTGTGCTGTTAGTGGAGCAATGAAAGAAGATTTTAGTGAATTTCCACTCCTTTTTCTAAAGCATATTAGTGGTAAGTGATTTTGAGTCATATTATATTGTACCAATATTGTGCTACAAATTCTCAAGGGGAGAAAGATGGGAAGGTTGAATAGTTCATGCTAACGCACTTTCTATTCTCTCTTGTCCCTGTCCCCCTATGCAGAGAGTGCAGCATCCACATGAGTGTCCCTCCTGTGGAGGCTTTGGCTTTCTTCCATGTTCCGTGTGCCATGGGAGCAAGATGTCAGTATTTCGAAACTGCTTTACAGACTCTTTCAAAGCCTTGAAGTGTACAGCTTGCAATGAGAATGGTCTTCAGCGTTGTAAGAACTGTGCTGGTTAGTTGGAGCTTCTACCCAGGAAAAGCCTCATTGTAGTCACTGAAGGTTTATACATTTTTTTTTAAAGAAAGCCACATTTTTTGATTCATTAATAAAGTTTGTATGTTATAATTATTTGTTTGAATTTTTTGCTGTGATCCATTTGTTAATTTATTAAATAAAAATTTATTTAATAAATACCATGTGCCAGGCACTCTGCTAGACACTGGTTTCTAACTGGAATTAACAGAGTACTCAATACCATTCCAAAGTCTGATTCCCTGAATGTGTATGACTTTATAAAGGAAAGGCAAAATGTATCTAATGGTGCCTATTGCAATGTCACATTGTTGTCCAGGATGAGTTAATGCAACTCCTAGATCCCTAACACATTTCTAGGAATGTCTAAGCAGCAGGGAAAGAAAAAGCTCTGGCTAATGGGAAAGGATATGATCAAGTTATACTTAGGCTATAGACTTTTTAAAGCAGTAGAATAGTCTTAGAGTAGATGATGTTAATGATACATCATAAAAGTTATCAGATGCATTTTTGGTGATAATACAGAAGCTACCAGAAGACTTATCTGGATTTATTTTTTATTTTATTTTATTTTTAAAGAAGACTCTTTTTTTGAATATTTGTTCTGTGTCACTGTTATTGAAAACCTTTCAAAAATGTGGTTGTTTATGGTACTCTTGAGCTGGACCCAATAGCTCTATATAGTTTAAATACATAGAAATAGTAAGTGGGAAAAAACATTTTTTTTTGCAATTATTATCTGGTGATGAATACTTGTGTACATGTCTATGGTTTTCTTTATCAATGGTTTCTTTTATAAATCACTTTTTTAATTTTGTGATAAAGTGATCAAACTATTTTGCTTCTTGGTTTTCTAAAAGAGAAGCACATACTGTAGAGTATCGTCTAGTTAATCAGGCATGATAGGAGGTAAGACTTCTATTTTTGCGGAACTTGTATCCTAAGAAGGAAAGAAGTATTCAACAAACAAATATAAGCAGATGAGTGGCATAAATATCACAAAAGCAGAACAAGGTGCTTAGGGAATGTATAGCAAGAGGACCAACATAGATGAGTTAGAAAATGGTTAGAAAAGCCCTTGAGCAACTGATACAAGGGTAAATCAAATCTAGGTAGTCAAAGATCAAGGGGATAATGCTTCGACTAAAGAATAGCACAGGTGGAGGTCTGAGGTCAGAGAAAAACCCTGTGTTTGAAGAACAGTAAGAAATCTAATATAGGAAGCGACAATCTCATAATAGGGAAGAAGTTGATAAGCAGCCTGAGCCTCCTGATAATAACACATATACACTCTCAACAAAATAATGAAAAATGAGTACAACTGTTGAAGGCCCTGGGAAGCAACTAAAACCAGAAAAGAGCAAGAGGGGATTCAATCACTGAAAGAAGGGAAATGAGATGAATACCACATTTGTTCAGCTTTTCATTTGAGAAAGTATTTCCCAGTTTGTACAAAATTTAGTTCATCAGAACAGTGCAGTCTGATGAGGTTGAAGAGGGAGTGGTTATATAGATGGAAACTGCCAGAGTGTTTGGGATGAAAGGGAACTTTTTAAAAAGTGAGGGGACAGCCGGGCGTGGCCCATACTTGTAATCCCAGCATTTGGGAGGCTGAGACCAGAGGATCCAGGTTCGCGGCCAGCCTCAGCTACTTAGTGAGGCACTCCGCAACTTAGTGAGACCCTGTTTCAAAATAAAGAATAAAAAATAGGGTTGGGGGTGTAGCTCGGAGGTAGAATGCCCCGAGTTCAATCCCAAGTACTGCAAAAAAAAAAAAAAAAAAAAAAAGAAAGAAAGAAAAAAAGTGAGATAATAAAGAGCAGAGCCTCTAAATTTGCTCATTAATTCAATAAATATTATAATGATAGACTTAACTAGAGTTAAAATATCTTCATAAAAAGCATATAAAAATGAAAACGAAAGTCAGAACTGAGAAAAATATTCGCGATATAAATATCTGTAAAAACTAAAATCTATATTATATAAAGAACCCTGGAAACATAATAAAAAGATAATCAAAAAAGTAAACAACAACCAACAGATACTTCACAAAAGAAGATATGGATGGACAAACACATCCAAAATATGTGAAACTCTTAGTCATCATGGAAATGAAAATCAAAATCACAATGTGATAGTATGTCACCATATTACCATTATTATTTAGAATGTCTAAGATTAAAACATCTGAAATTACTAAGTCTCAGTGTGGCTGTGGAGCAACTGGAAGACTCATACATTGCTAATGGCAATATTAAATGGTACCACCACTTATTAAAGCCACTTGATATTTTTTAATGAAGATAAATATGCACCAATTCTGTGTTAAACAATTATACCCCTAGTTATTTATTCAAGAAAAATCAAGGCATATGTCCACACTGAATAAGTATTTCATGGAAGTAACATTCACAATAGCAAAAAAGTAGACATATTGTAAATGTTCATTGGGCAGGAAAATTAATAAGAAATTTATTTTTTATTAATCAGAAGCACACTACTCGGTAATAAAAAAGAATAAGCTGCAGATTCTCACAATAATATGAATGAATCTCAAAAACATTACATTGAGTAAACTAAGCCCGACATGGAAGGTAAGTACTATGAGATTCCATTTATACAAAGCTACAGAATAGGTGAAATGAATCTACAGAATGATTTCCCCACAGGGACAGGAAACCAACAGAGTTTCTGTGAGTCTCTCCATCCCTTCAGCTGCCAAGGTCTCCACAGCTTGGAAGGGAAATCTATAGGGATGGGTAACAATCTGAGAAATATTTCATCTCATATGCATTGTTTGCTTAGACAGGGGATAGAGGTTACTGTTTTCTCTGCTTGGGCTCTAATTTGGGCTTGCTTGAAACATTTTCAAGAAACACAGGCCTTTCCTGTAGTTATTTAGGTGGGGGCTTATCAGCTTGAGATGCCTATGCTGCTGCTCTGCCTTTAATTAGCACTTAATCAGCTGCGGGGAAAACTGAAAGTAAAAATAATGATGCCTTTCCTCCTCCACCTGTTAAAATGTCTCTCAACAATCCTAAAAAACCTGATTTAACCTCCGTGTACTCCATTATATGCAGCTCTTAAGAAGGGTCTGGATAAGGGTTACAGTGACAGAGATCCTACCTTTCAACAGATAATATCTGTCATACTCTATTACTCAAGGTCCTAATCCAAATAATCCACAGCAAATTTTAAGAAAAAATGTCCCTTTTGATTTTAAATTGTTAAAAGACCCCACTCACCCTTTACTGACCCCTGCTGAAAACAATATTTGACTTTTAAAAATATATAGTGAGGGGGAGCCGGGCGTGGTGGCGCACACTTGTAATCCCAGCATTCGGGAGGCTGAGACCGGAGGATCCGGGTTCGCGGCCAGCCTCAGCTACCTAGTGAGGCACTCCGCAACCTAGTGAGACTCGGTTTCAAAATAAAGAATAAAAAATAGGTCTGGGGGTATAGGTTGGAGGTAGAATGCCCCTGAGTTCAATCCTCAGTACTGCAAAAAAAAAAAAAAAAAAAAAAAAAATATATATATATATATATATAGTGAGGGATGTATATATCAGGCTTCAAAACATTTTTATAATTCCATTTTCCAATGTTGTTTGTTCTCTTACACTCTAAAAGTTAATTCTGAGAGTCTAAAGCTTTACAACTTGACCTCTCCTCTCTGGCAAACAAGAAGAAAGAACAAGACAAATTTACAACAAAACATTGTTTGTTTGTTTGTTTACTACAGAAAAAAAAAATGACCTTTCATTTTGAGCTCACAGATTTCTATAAATTCCCTTTGGGATTGCATGCATGTATTTTTGTTGTTGTTGTTGTTCTAATTTATTTTTGTTTTGTCTAACTAAAGATCTCAACTTTTATAGTGTTTTTTTTCCCCTCTTCCTACTTAACAGCTAAGGGTTAATTCTCTGTTTAATAACTTGAGAGGGAAGATAAGAGTAGTGGTGTCTGGTATGAAGTCTTTCTCAAGGCTCAGCAAGTGGTCACCTAAATCATTTGATTTAGTGTCAGCCTTGACTGAAGGACCCTATCCGAGGTGCCCTCTGCTGTATAGGTTTCTATGTTTGTGTCCTTTCTCTTATGGTCTTTCTTCACTGGCACAAAGCAAATGTCTGTAATAGGTTGTGTTTTTATATTAAAACTTTGAATCTGGCACTACGTTTAGTAACCTATCTATAAAAATAAAATGCCTGACAAATTAAAGTTACAAGATATTTGTTTTCTGCCCATGTTTATGTGTCTGCATGTATAAATGTATTATCTGTTATATACATGGTACCAAAATTTGCTTTCAAATAAATGAAACACATAAACTAAAAAGAATAATAAGAGCAATAACAGCAAAAATAGATCCAAATACCTTTTAGTCCATGTGATTTACATTCTTGAAAAATAAGTTAATTTACAGTTGTTGATAAAAATAAGAGTAATAGATAATATTAAAATTATTAACATGATTCATTTCCAGGATTATTGTCAATCAGGATTGTATCTATTTGTTAGATAGTTAAAGAACAATAACAATTTTTTGTTATTTTTTCCATTACAGAAAAAAAAGGCTTAAAGTGCTAACTATGCTTGTTTGATTTCTTGGCTTTCATAGATAATCTAAACAACTATTAAAATGGGTAAATTTAGTAAGTATAAATGATATAAGTTTTTATAAATGTCTCTCTAAAATTTTTTAAATCATATATAGGTAAGTTAAAATACTAAAAATTCCCAAATACAAAATATTATTGACTTTTTGACATCAGTAAAAGACAATATATCTAAGTCTATCAAATTTATTTATGATTGTATTCTTTTAAATGTTGGCTAAACATAATTACTAAACATAAATTACTAAGTTAAGCTTCTAATTAATACATGACTCTACATAAAAGGCTAAAAATTTTAAACTGTGTCTTGTTTAAAATATTAAAAACAAAATATTTTATATTACTTAAAAAGTAATTACTTAGCCAGGTGTGGTGGCTCACACTTATAATCCCAGTACTTGGGAGGTTGAGACAGGAGGATCGGGGCTTCACGGCCAGGCTCAGCTACTTAGTGAGGCCCTCTGCAACTTAGTGAGACCCTCTGCAATTTAGTGAGACCCTGTTTAAAAATTAAGAATAAAAAATAAAATAGAGCTGAGAGTGTCGCTCAGAGGTAGAATTCCCCTGGGTTTAGTCCCCAGTACTGCAAAAAAAAAAAAAAGTAATTACTTAAAAAGATAATTTTTCTAAACTAAAAAGGTTTTAAGTATAAGAAAGGCCAATAGACACAAAGAGATATTTATAGATATAAATTCAGGGTTATTCCATAAAGCTAAGTGGCAATCCAACAAGGATCCTAAAATGTCCTTGGTCTGACCGAAGTGAGGCTGTATATCAGTCAGCCTATGCCAAGAGATGGCTAAACAACCTTCATGGGGAGGGCAACTGGGCACAATCAAAGTGAATGCTGTCTGTTATCTGTTTGTCTGTTATCTGTTTTAGGCATCCCGGCACTAGTCTGGACTCTGTAGGTAAAAATGAGAGAGAAACATAGCAAACCCACTCCATTAGGCCTCATGATCAGGTACTTTAAAAGGGCTATAGATGATCATAGACCCAAACTAACATCAGAAAGATTGCACACCCTAAACAAGATAAAGTGGTCAACTTTTAGAGAAGATTGGCCACTAAAAGGCTCCTTAGATCCAGGCATCACTTGTTCCATTTGGGAATAAGTCACAGGTAGCCCAAACTGTTCAGACCATTACATTGACAATTGGCTCTAATTGGTTCAGACACCCTCCCCCCGTCATAGCTAAGAGGTTCTACCTCCCAGATCTTAGTTACAGAAAGACAATACTCTACTAGTGGTCAATCAGAAATTTGGAGGCACCAACCAGATAAAACCCAATTATCACCCATTTTGGAAAATCTCCCAGAAAAACAAGATCTGTCATGTGACAGCAGCTGCCATCTCTATCAGCACCCATCACCACCTCCTAGCCCATTCAACCAACCATCCATTCTGGCGAGCAAGACTGTGATTCCACCATCCTCCTGTGTCAGTCCCACAGGCAACATCTGATGGAGTTACAAACAAGCACTGTTCAAGGAAAAAGGAACTGAAAAGCCACAGGATGCCCTTCTCCAGTCTATTTTCCAAGTACACAATCCTATTTGGCCTGATTGCTGCCAGCCTCTCCTGACCCTTCTCAACACTAAAGAAAAATACTATTTTGCAGTCAATAGCCTGTAAAAAAACACCCCAGCAAAAGTTCCAATCTTTCTGCTAGCCCTGGGAGAAATCCAGTCTCATTTAAAGAGACTTCAACAACATGGCATTATCATATCATACCAGTCCCGGAGAAAATTTCTCTTTTGCAGGTCAAAAAGCCAGGAATCCAGGACAACCAAGCAATAAAAGACTTATGGATCATCCACCATGCCACAGTCACCCTACATCCCACTGTGCATAACCTCTACATTCTTATAAGTTTGCTCCTGGCCACTGCAGCCTGATTCATGTGTTTGGACTTAAAAAAGATGATTTCTTTAGTACACATCTGACTCCTATAAACCAAGAATTGTTTGCCTTTGAATGAGAAAACCCAGAAGCTAAAACCAAAAATGGGTATACACTTGGACTCATTTGCCACAAGGGTCTAAGAACTCCTCCACTATTTTTGGAGAGGCTCTGGCTTGTAACCTCAAGTGTTTTCATTATCACACCTTGGGCTACACTCTCCTTCAGTATGTTGATGACCTTCTCTTCAGATACATGGCTCTTGAATACTATGCCAGAAAAGCAGTCTAGATGCACACTATGCTTATAAGGTCTCTGAAAAGGGCCCCAATCTACCAACAAAAAGTAGAAGTGAAGAGGGAAGAGAGAGAGAGAGAGAGAGAGAGAGAGAGAGAGAGAGAGAGAGAGAGAGAGAGAGAGAGAGAGAGACTGACTGTTGTGGGCAGTCCAAGCTATTTTGCCAACTGGAAAACCCTCTAACTTTGTTGTCACAGCAAAATCCCTCTGTGTAAAAACAAAACAAAACAACAACAAAAAACCCCAAGGCCTTTAAACAACTTAAAAGGCAACTGTGAAAAGATATTTCATCTTGAATCTTGACTGTCAAAAGAAAAAGAAAAGAAGAAGACAGCAGTCCAGGTTCTGTTCCAACAAGCAATACCAGGCTTACTGTATGAGAACTGTTGTATGCAGCTAAAGATGGTACATACCTTAAGTCAACTTACCCTGCCGCCACATACTGATGAGCCACCAATCTGGGACTGTAAAAAGATGCTGATACAAATCTACTAAAAAAGGTCAGACTTAAAAACAAACAATAAACCAATCTTTGTCACAGAAATCACCCAAGACATGGCAATGGCTCTGGGCATCTCCTGGGAGCTACACTCCACATATAGATCACAAAATTCAGGCAAAATATTTAGAGCTAACAAAACTGAATTTTAAAAAATAGAGGGAAAAATCCTAAAACTGCTACATTCCAGTTACTGAGTTGCCTTTCTCTTTTCCTCTCTCCTTCTATTTATACTCACTTCAAAGTTGGAGTCTGATCTAAAATGTAAACATCTGAAAGGAAAAACTATAACTCTTTAAAGTTCAGGCCACTGTAAAACTTGGATATATAATTTTAATTTATTACTTAGTTTGTTAAAAACTATGTGCAAAATTATTTCAAAATGTAAAGTTAAGTGGGGAATTATGGTAAAAATGAACCAGTTTGTTGGAATGAGAGAGAGAGAGAGAGAGAGAGAGAGAGAGAGAGAGAGAGAGAGAGAGAGAGAGAGATAAGGTACATGAATATGAGAAATTTTGGCAAGGAAGGATAAAAGGAAAGGAGGAAAGGAGAATATTTTTATATTAAAAAGTATCTTATATGGTAAAGTTTATCCTAAGGTTGCCCCAAATGGGAAAGGAAATAATATGATAATATCACAAGGTTAAAAGCAAACACAGGAAGTTTGAATATATCACAGAATGTTTGTGAAGGATGCAGCTTATGAAAGGAATATCGTATGTGTAAATATTGTATGGTTATATTAAAAATTATTCAAAAGAACATTGAGGTTCTATTAATATAATTTCCTGTGTTTTCTACTGTCTCTGTTTTCTGTGGTTACCTTATTAAGCCCTAGATTCTAAATTTCACTTCTAAAGTAAAAGTTAACTCCTGTGTAACTGTAATTCTATATTTGTGCTTCCCATATATTAAAAATGTATAAATGGTTATTAGACAAAACACCAGTCAGTTTAGCTATCCCAGTCCATCACAGCCACCTGAAGTCAGCCATCTGGAGTCAAGAGCTTCAGAGATGACTCACTAGACTGCTCAAGAGAAATTTGAAAAGTTCAGCAAGCTGATCTTGAAAAGGATGACACACTCTACTCCAGTCACACTCAGAAGTTGACAAGACAGTGCATGGTGGAAGACTGAAGAGCACCACATCTCAGGCCACAAAACTGGACTCTGAATTTTCTGTCATAAGTGCTTTAAGACTGACTTTATTAGTGGGATTTATGGTGGTCTTAATTTTTACTACTCAGTTGTCTACCCAATTTGACTTTGCATTGTAATATGGAAAGACAATTGGCAATCACCATTAATGTATCCAAAATTGGCAAATCTATTATTGTCAGATGTGATGCATGCCAGATTATATCTTGTGGCAGCCTGGATAACTAAAGATAGTTCTCTCAGGCTGACAAATACTATTGGCCTTGTCTCAAAGACAAAAAAGGAGGGAATGTTCAAAACTTTGTTAATCAACAGCTTTGAGGTCACCTAGGTCAGGCTTGAGAGAGGTACAAATTGCCCACCCAAGTGGACATTTCTGCATGCAGACAAATCTCCAAGGACCAAATGAAACTGATAAGTAAAGACCCTGACAACTTCCTTGTTTACCCTTTCCTTCCCTGATTCATCTGTAACGACCTTAATGTTTTCCCCTGACTCTCCTATGATTGTTTTCTGTCTCCTGTGATTAATTACTCTTAAAATGCGTTGGTTAAAATCTTCAATATAAGAAATACACTGGTGGAAGGAGAACTAGGAGAGATATCTCTCTTCCCCAGGCCCTCAGCTGCCCTCTTTCTCTAAATATTATTATGACTTCATTATCATTCATGCAAGAGACCTCTAATCAATCAACATCAACACTGTCCACTACAGAAGAGGGAAAGAAATTAAATATGGTCAGAGCTAAGACATGGAACAAGATAGGAGAATTAGAATAGTACAAGGAAATCTAACATGAACTATAGGCTTTGAAGATAAAACTCACTGACTTTCAATTGTGTTCACATGGAATATACATCTAGATATATAAATATATAAACACACACATATGTGTGTGCATTGTATACATTGTCATGAAATTAAAGTGTGTTTTCTGTTGATTATTGTCAGCCTCCAAAGAGAACATTATGGAAGAGTAATGAAACTTAAGAACAACCACTCAAGGCAGCTGGTAGAATTTCAGGAGTTAATGAGAGTAATATAAACCTCCCAAACTTCCAGAATTGTCAGTAAGTAAATTTTCTTTCCTCTAAGTTGTGACTGCCAGGTATTTTACAGCAGTAAGAATGCTGATGGAAACACCTGCTATATTTATCCCACATTGTCAATGGGTGGGATTAATTGAATAGATAGAAAAGTACTTTAAAAATGAAGCATAACACAAAAGCATATAATAATTTCATAATTAACACAGAAACTATGCATTAGCAATATGTCCTTTTGTTGACTGGGTAAGGAAGTGAACTAACATTCATTTGAACATCTTCTGTATGCCAGATTTTTAAGAAGGTATCTCATTTATCCTTCACAATACTGTATAATTTTATAGGTGAAATAACTGCAATTCATAATGTTAATTAACTTTCCAAAGTCTTAAGAAATATGCTAATTTGCTGTATTTTAATTGTCCATGTGAGCTGCCTTTATTTTTTATACAAAATGAGAAATCAGTGAAGCAAACAACAAATTTGATCAAAGATAAATACTTACATAAGCAAAAGAGTTGAAATTTAAAAAAGTCTGTCTCCTGTTCCCAGCTCTTAAAACTTCAGGCATTCTTCCTTGTAGCTCTTCATTGATTTCAGAGGTGAAGAAATGCTGGTTGTTGGCAGAAAATATACATTTATGGGCTCAAGGCTGGACTCGGTCCATTAATTGAGAAAAAAAGATTTAAGGAGGGGTCTTAAAAATGACCTAATGCGAGAGAAGATCCAAGATGGCGACTGAGTGAACTGTCTTTTCACAAACGCGGTGAGTTGGATCTAAATTTACCATAAAAAGATCTTTTCAACAGAAGGAAAAAAGCGAAATTTGAACCACAAACAAATAAAGAAGATCAAGAAAGCAGAGCGGGGACAAGAAAAGACGTCATCGCGCAGCGATCCGCGCTCCACGCTCAGCGCGGACCCCCGCCGGCCCGGCTCTGCCGGGGCAGTCAGCAGCCAGACTCTGCACTGAGGAGGTAGGCTGTGGAAGGGCAGGACCAGGAGCCTTGGGGGCCACCCAGACGCTGGGAACGGCGGGCCCCGGGACACAGCACCCCTGGCACCCCGCGCCGCACCCAGGCGGAGACCAGAACCGTGGGGCATTCAGCGTGGGCACCTGCGGGACTGGGGTCTGTCCCAGCGCATCGCCTCAGCACGGAACTGTGACCGCCCAGAGCCTGAAGTGGGATGCAGCTTCTTGGCGGAGGCCTGGGCCTGAGGCGGGAGCGGAGGAGCTGAGTCCGGGAGGGGCAGGACGAATCAGCGGGAGCCGGCGGGCCGTGGAGCGGCGGCCCACTATACCCCCTGCTAGCCCTTCCCAACCAGCTACCTGCCATCTGGCCAGACTATCACCAGCCTGTGCCCCTCAGCAACCCGGGAAGGCCGAGCAGGCAGGTCAGCCTCCACGCTCTGCTCCAGGAATGGAAAAGTGAGCCTGAAGCAGATCAACCAGGAGGCCAGCCTCTTGACTGGGGGAAGAGAGGGAGTGCTTGAAGCCTGGGCATGAACTTGGAGCCCCTGGGTGGAGATCGGGAGATTTGGGGGACCCAGCATGTGGCTGCCACCATCTTATCCACCAGCGCCTCTCAACCATCCTCCTCTCAGCTATCCAAACCATCATTGTCCGACTGCGCCCCCAGCTGTCCAGGAGGTGGAACAGGCCGAACAGCAGAGAACCGAGCCTGCACGACAGCCCCTCCCACCAACTTCCTGCTAGCTACACAGACCATCATTGTCCATTTGCGCCACCAGCCATCAGAACAGGCCGAACTGCAGGGAGACGTAAGTCGAGTCACGTGCACCTCGAGTGCAGGGTGCGGGATTCACAAAACAAAGGATAGACTCAGCCATCCGCCCTGCTAGAGCCTAGACAGGGCCAGAAGGGTGGAGGAACCCAGTGCACACAGGGTCGCTAGAAAGGCCTGGCTTTTAGATTGCTAAAGCAAAAAGCAGAATCAGAGACGCAGCCAGACCCAGGGGAGAGTCCAGAGACAAAACTAGTAGTGGGCAACTCTCTGCCTGCACTGACAGAGCAAATTAAAATAAATAAATAGATAAATAACGCCAAAGACACACGGGACAATTTAAGCTCGGTACTTATGAACCAGGAGAGCTTTGGTTTTACTGTTTGCTATTTGTAGATTTTGGGATTATCTTTTTATTTTTTTAATTTTTATATTTTTTTTATTTTTATTTTTTTGATTTTGGTTT
>PVLC010023018.1:0-26051 GCA_004027655.1 Graphiurus murinus | reverse complement strand
ACATTCTTTAGTCTTAGCATAGAATTGGAGAATATCCATAAAATTTTCCCCATCTAAAGTATTAATAAACCTTATGTCATAATCAATTGGGTATTGGTTCATGGGAAAAGCCAAGTAATGATCATTGATTTACAACCTTTGCTTTAGTAAGAGTAAGAATCTAATTTGGCATTATAGCAGTATATACTCTTTTTTGATAAATATAAATACAAATGTATATGTGTACACACACATACACACACATAGATGAACTCATGGAAATGTGTATATGAACTCATCTAAATGACCACCCACATCTACCTTAAAAGGCAAACACATTGAGTTTACTTAATTCAACCATTTTGACTTTTACTTACAAATCCATTATCTGGCTGGACCTCATGCACTAAATACTGATCTGTTACTTTGGCTTTAGATTATTTTGATTTGAGATTAGCTAGCTAACACAGTAAATAGGTATTTCTGAATTTATTTTTAGCAACTTTATATGTTAAAAAATAATACCTCCCTTCTGATGAAATTCTTAGCTGGAAATTTATTTCCCCCATGTAACATGCTTTCTAATGTAACATGGCAATTCTCTCAGTCTTAAGAACCAAATACTCACTTGAAAAACTTGCCACTTTCAGGAATCATTCAGGTTAATCCGAGATGTTCTCAGGGGCAGTCTTTAATGCCAAATAAAATTGAGCCAGTCTTAACTTTTGAAAGTTTTCCCAGCTGCCACATTTTATGAAAATTGTGTTCTGTTAAACTTCAGTCCTGGCCCAAAGCCAAGAGAGAAATTAATCATTAACTTATCTACATTGTTCACATTAATGACAACAAGAGTGAGGCTATTGCTACCATTCTTAATTGCTTATAATCTAGCATTTTCCTGAGCATCTTCAATCAGGTCTTGTGTCTTTAGAAATTCAACAAAGATACATTCAAATGCTTGCTGAAATGGCTCAGGCACTTTAACCACCGTACATAAATATTGAGGATTAAAAAGTCAGAGAGGAAATATCTTTCCCATGTATTTTCAGATGAACTTTTCAGGAACTCTATGGAGCTTCTCAAAATGTAATGAGTTTGGATATTGTGTTAACCGATTGAGTAGAATATAGTCCTAGTGCACAAAATTCACCTAGTGCACAAAATGCTTGTAGGAAGGATTACCAATTCCCTTAAAGAAGATTGTTAGTTTTAAAGTTAATAATTGGAAATATGCTTCTTAAAATCCCTGATTCTTTTTAATGGTAGCTTTTGAAAAAGTCTTTTGGTCATATTTGGATTGAAAGAAACTTAAAAACATAAATATATTAACAAAGATATTTATTTTATCACATTTAATTGAATTAAACCTTTCCATGAATCAACTCTCTTCAACGATTACATGTTTATCAATTATCAGGTTATATATTTCCCTAAATTTAATTTTTCATATTAAGTATGAATACTTACTTGCAAATTAGTTCTTTTAATTCATCTTGTCATGATATAAGAAATCATTTTGCTTGCGTTCACTATTTGTAGTGTAGTCTATTCTTGTTATGAGTGAAATTTATGTTCTATCAAGTCACCGTAAACACTGAATTATGAAATACTGAGCCATTGCTCCTAATGAAAATGCAGGATTAATTTTCTGAAAGCCTTTGGTCACAACATTTTCATCAACCAGTTAATATACGAACTTATTTTTTGTGTGTTTCTGTTTACATACATTTTAACATATGTTATTGATTCTTCAATGTTGAGGGTAAACACTGTAAATCCTGCCTGAACAAAGCTTATTTAACACACTGTTTTCTCTGCAAGATACATTACAGCTTTCCTGTGCTGAGGCATACTATACAGCACTTCAGAGTTATGCTTGAGACCATTTTATTTCCTTTCATTTTATTATTATCTTTTCATTTATTTACACTTATTCATTTATTTTTGACACTGGGGGTTGAACTCAGAGGCATTATGCCTCTGAACTACACCCCCAGCCTATTTAATTTTTTATTTTGTAACAGGGTCTAAGTTTCTGAGGAACCTTGCTGAGTTGCTGAAGCTGACCTCAAATCTGCAATCCTCCTATCTCAGCTTCCCAAGTAGTGGGATTACAAATGTGCACCACCATGCCCACTTTGCTTGGGACAATTTTAAACCAACAAAAAGCTCAAAATGAGGAATACATGGCACTGAATAACCTGGCAGAGCCCCTCCTTGTTCAAGTTCATCTGGGAGCATGAGTACCAGACAAGTAAAATTTTTTGCCTTTCTGCGCATAAACAAAAATGACCATGACAGTACCACAAGTAGTGACTTGGGGGTTACAAATAAATATTAGTGAGTAGTCAGATTCAAAAACATAAAATCCATGAATAAGGAAGACCAACTGTACTTTTTAAAAATTTTAGGAGCCAGGCGTGGTGGCGCACGCTTGTAATCCCAGCATTCGGGAGGCTGAGACCTGAGGATCCGAGTTCGCGGCCGCCTCAGCTACCTAGTGAGGCACTTCACAACTTAGTGAGACTCGGTTTCAAAATAAAGAATAAAAAATAGGGCTGGGGGTATAGCTCAGAGGCAGAATGCCCCTGAGTTCAATCCCCAGTACCGCAAAAAAAATAAACAAATAAAAAAATAAAAAATAAAAATTTTAGGATATCTATAATTTATAATAGAAATTTAATAATGTGACTAGAGTATAATTTGGAAGAGAAAATTCTCTATTTTATCTCATTACTAGAGACTGTTATTATATATCAATTTTCAGTTCTTCTTTGGCATTTTTAATGCTAAGATTAGTATTTCTCTATATTTGTATGATGACATGTGAAGGAAAATTAGCAACCAAAGTCTTGTATACCCTCTCTTCAATCCTTATCTAGTCAATCTACTAAAACTATGCTTCATCCCTATACCCAAAGAAACATAAAGTTATAAAGAACTATTATGGTCCTATTTTCTTTCAAACTGTGGAAAATAACCTTTTTCACACTAAATTGGAAATTAGCTGTGCTTTCTAAGAATAACACTCAAACCAATTAGTTCTGAGATCTCAAAACACAATATAACCCCTTGTCAACGATGACCCCTTGTTTGTTTTCATTAATTTTAATACTTGGCATTACAACTGGACACATTTATCTTTAACATTACATTTGCAAGACTTGTTTTGATATTTTAGTAGATACACAGTTAAGATTAGTTTACAATTGCAAAACCTACTGTTACAACATACTTAGATGCTGAATGTTTTCACAGGGAGAAAAACATTGGATTTTTCACTTTGACATTCACTTTCCTCTTTAAGTTTCCCCAACATAAATGAATCATTATCTTCTTTGGGGAATAGAATTTGCTAGTGAAAATTTCTAATCATAAGCCAGTGTAGTGGCACATACCTGTAATCCCAATACTCAGGAGGCCAAGACAAGAGGTTCACATGCTCAAGGCCAGTGTGTGGTAACTTAGGAAAATCTTGTTTCAAAATGAAAAATAAAATAGGACTGGGATTATAGCTCAGATAGGATGGCTCACATTCAATCCTGCACCAAATAAAAAAAAAAATTCTAATGATAGTCTTGATTTTTCACTTAGGTACTTAATTGCTTACAAAGAATAAGTGACACCACTTGCTTGGTATTAAATATTACTGCTAGATATCATCTTAAAACAATCAGTATTTCTGAGATTGCTTTCAAAGTGATATTTTTTATACCCAACATGAAATGATCTCTCACTGCAATATAATCATCATTTGACAAGCTTGTTTCAATAAAGTAAAATGTCAGGCTGACCTTCCACTGGTCTCTGTGACTCTAAGGAAAGGAGGAAATGTAACTGGCTTCCATTTCAACTTCTAAAGTCCAGGCAAGATAGGAAGGACACGTACTGGGATGAGTTTTCAGTAGATTATTAGTTCACAAATGTCAAACTGCAAATCAAAGAGCTCCTCCAAATGCAGCCTATAGTACTTACTACATCTAGTGTTCATTTTATGTGTCTAACTTGATAATTATCTTGGGACACTTTCACCAGCTGGGAAGTCATTTATTTTGAAATTTATTTACCAACTGGCTTTCATCATAATTTTGCTTCAATAAGAAGTCACCATCATTTTTTAACTTGCTGATGGGAAGTGGCACTATTCCTTTTCCTCCAGGGTAGTAACTGATTTTTTGTGTCCTTAATGTAGCTTACAGAGCTTTCTGCCATAAAAGAGAACCTAAAAGAATTACAGAATCAACAGTCATGATTTCACCACTAGTGATTTTCATAATTAGAAAAATATTTTCTGATAGGATGATTACCATAAGTTGCAATGTTAAATCATTTTTGTTGTACAATTATTCTGCTAATAGAATAAAGTACCATTTCTTTCTCTTTTCTGGGTACACTAATTATTATAGAAATTTTGTATAAGTGTTATAAATGTCAGGAAAGCAAACCTATTGAAATGGCATCCAATTAATATATAAAGTTCTAAAAATTATCCTCCCATGTATCACAATTAATACAGAAAGGATAAGTTGACCTTTATCTTATAGTATAACACAACAAGCCCAACTCTCCATTCCAATATGATGACAATATAATTGTTCCCCCCACAGAGGAGCAGCAGATATCTGAGCTCTGGAAAGGCATAGTAGTTGTAGAAAGGAAATGAATATCTGTTCACACATATCTCATTTCAGAATCTACACAGCAGTCCTTCCCAGCAAAAGTTTTACCTTTAGCCTTGGAAATCAGAGTAGCCAAAGAATGCAAAGAAGAAAAAGTCAAAGAAATCCTCTCTGAGTAGCCTGAGTTAATGATTTTCTGTTCCATATGGGAGATCTTAAGCTCCAGAAAGGAAAATTTTCACAGGAGTTGTACAATAGCACCTCAATTTATGGCTCTTATAGTCTATATAGCCATACTTAACACAAAAGTAATAGTAGAGTAATATGTGATACAAACCCACAGGTTAAAACATTTACCTGTGAGGCAACCTGAGAAATCTCTGTTTATCCTCTTTCTTTGTCTCAACTGGTGGTTTTCAACAAAATTGCAATGCCTACCAGACTACTGATTGCTCCAGCCTTTCATTGCTTTCAACCCATTTATGGACAAAGCCAGTATTTGTGGACATTTACCAAAACAAGAATTCCATTTTCTGAACTTATTCCTTCACTATGTTTAATATCATTGAAATCTGGTTTTTCTCAAAGGTTATTTAACAGGTCTACCAAGTCACAGGCAAATTGCCAACTTCTTGGGCCTCTATTCCAATCTTTCAGAATGGGATAAATGGAGAGATAATCTCCAAACATTTACTTCTCTTTTTAAAGAAGGAAAATGCTATATAATTTGTAATAAAAACCATTGCCTTCTGTTTACTTCATTGGTTAAGAATCACAGAAATAACCATTTATAATAAAAATAAAACTGAGCTGTCAAACAGCAAAAATAATCATATGTATGATAATTTGAAAATTTTTCATATATATGCATAGAGTTTGGATCAAACCAAATGCTAACTCTGTTCTCATATTTTGTGAGAAGTTTTCAGGAGAAAATGAGTTTGTAAGACTTGGCTACTTTTCAAGATATTATAATGATAAATTACAGATTAAAAAGAATGTAGAACTAAATGGAATCCATTTATCTCAGCTTAAATAAGTTTTTCTTTCCTAATATATTGTCTTCCAAATTGGAATAAAAGCCCTAAAATGTAACAAAATCTAACTTCTTGTTGGGGCCTACTTAATTTAGATGTTACCCTAGCTCTCAGCCAAAACATTGATCTTTTGTGACTTTTCGTCTGATTTTACCAATAGTCACTTAAGTAAAAAGAAAAGATAGGTCAAAGCACATTACTCAGAGAATAACATTATCCATTATTATGCTTGCATCTTTTTTAAGTTTGGTAGTAAATGGGAACTTATAGCATCTTATCAGCAAACGCACTCTAATATATAAGCACTGGGTTTTCGTCTCTCATTCTGTTTTGCCTAGACTTAAATTTACATAGTTATACTTCCTTGAATTTATTAGTTTAAAAAAAAAGGTGAAGGATTTTCTAAAACTTTCCTAGCCATAATTTTAGTAAATGTTGATAAAATTGTAACTATGGGCCAGCACTGTCTTAAGCTGTTTAATCCTCATAACAATTTACAAAGTAGTTACTTGTATTTTCCCAGGTCTGCAAAAGAAGAACCCAAAACATAGTTTAAATCACTTTCCAAGTGCCACTTAGTTCATTAGTGATAGAGCCAGGAGTTGCACTCAGGCACACGAAGAAATTTTGTTTTTGTCAATAGAGAACCATCCTCATAACTACCTAGTTATTAACATCTATATTATACGTAGACAAAATCCAAAACCAGAAGAAATGAGTCTTAATGGCATCACCAGTAAATCCTCAAGTCAATTTATTTTTTGGGAAGCTTTTCTCATATAACTAAAGAAAATTCATATAAGAGGGCTTGGTGGTAAATAGAAAATTTGAAGAACATGGTAACTGTTTTCTGAATGTTCTTTTTGCCACTCTTTTTTTTCCCCTTAAATTTAGATTTCAAATAATATTGGAGTTAGCTACTTCAAAAATATCTTGATTATCCCATTCTTTTTTAAAACTTCCCATTGCTCTTCCCATTTACTTCAAACATGATAAAATTTAACCATTTAACTTGGGTGATGGCATCTGCACAAGACTTGGTCCAGAAATAAGCTCCGCTATGGGTTTTTCCTTTGTTAATGTTGTTTCCTCTGCAAAACCTATCCTCACCCTCCTTCTGCCACTGTGCTCTCCACCCATTTTTCTCCTTAGCAAATTCCAACTCATTCAAGTCCTAATTTAACTACTCTCCTTCCCCATATCTATCTATCTGTCTATCATTTAGCACCACCATCATCATCACCATGATCATGTATGCATCTCTTTGTCTCTCTCCCTCTCTCCTTCTCCCTTTAACAATTAATTACTCATATGGTTTTCTGTCTCCATTCCCATATAAATTTAATTCCTCCTTTATTTTAACATATCATCTTCTCTTGGAATCATTTACTTATGTGTCTGTCCCCTCCACTCAAGGTAAATGCCTAGGGCTGGATTATATATCATGTCATTCCTATCATGTAGGATTTGATACAGGTGGTAGAACTGAACTGAATCTAATTGAATTGAACAAATTTTATTCCAAAACATGAGAGAATTAGAGACTATGCACAGATTTGTTGCCTGAACAGTTTCTACCAGACATCAATTTCAATTGTTTCATTCCTTTTCGTCTTGTACACTACGTATCAGTGTTCTACTCAAAGAGGACTCGTGACCCATTTCAAGTGACTAAGTGAATCAACCCATCTGGCTCACCCAAAGTTGGTGAAAGAATCAATGCTAAAGCTGCTTTCTTAATTCTGGCATCCTCAAGAGGCCATTACCCAGAATTCACACAGATTTGGGGGCCGGGCTGCTCCCCTGTTTAATCTCTATGTGATCCTGAGTGTATTAAGCTCGTTTGCTCTCATCTGTAGGATGAGAATAATACTAGTGCTGGTTTTGTAGGATCTTTGGAAAAACCAAGCAGGTTGGTATGTGTAAAGCGCTTCAATGTGGGCCTGGCAGAATCGCCTTGGAAGAGCACTTAGCTGAGGTTATGACATGGCATGGCTTCTATTTTTTCTGCAATTACTGTGCTCATTTATGTCTGCTGCAAGATAATGATTTTCTTGTATGAGCAAGTGCCAGGGTAGCCATAGCTGTCCACATACTATTTTGTTGTTGTTGTTGTTGTTGTTGGTGGTGGTGGTGGTGGTGGTGGTGGTGTGTGTGTGTGTGTGTGTATGTGTGTGTGTGTGTGTGTTACTAGGGATTGAACCCAGCAGCATTCTACCTCTGAACTATATCTCCAGCCATATTTTATCTTTTTTATTTTGAAACAGGGTCTCACTAAGCTTCTAAGGCTGGCTATGACCTGCATTCCTCTTTATCTTAGCCTCCCAAGTACTGGGATTATAGGTGTGCACCACCACACCTGGCTCACATATTACTTTTCCTTTACAGAATTGAAGTAAATCTCAGGTATCTTTTCCTTAATCTCTACAACGTTGATCATGTGTTTTATTTTTTATTTTTTTTAATCTAGTGTAATATTTCTACTATAATGCTTTTTTCAATGCAAAAATAGAAGAGAAAAACACCATTGTCTTTACAAAAAGACTATTATCTGCAGTAGTATGCTATGACAAAAAATATTCTCCAAAAACCTCATACCCAAGTATCTTCTTAAAGTCAAAAGTCAAACACTGCACATGATAGTGTTCTAAATAGATCTGAAACAATGACAAATGGTAGAAGTTTAATGGAGTCATATTCCATGGATCAATGCTTGTCATGAAAATATGTTCCAAGGTTGCAATCCATCATTGTTATTGTTTCCTTGTAAATAAGATCTTAAACTGTTCAACTTTCTCTGAAGAAGAGCACTTCCCAAATTTCATGTTTCCAAAATATTTCTGTTAGACATAGATACTAACCTATAGTTCTCTTTCTCACTTCACTTTTGCTCCTTTGAACTTTTTTTTTTTTCATTTTGTTTCATTTCCTGACCAGATTGCTTTACTTTCCTGGTGAAGTAAGATTTTCATTATAGCTTTTGGATAGACACTTCTGACATAAAACCAAGTCCAAAAGATTCATCACATATCCAAACAAATCTGACTTTCTCAACTTTTGCTCTTAGCTTCTGCATAAGAGTCCACTTTCTTATTTCAAGTACTCCACACAAATTGTGATTGTAATTAAAGCAGGGATATTCACAAGATATTTTTCTTAATTATAGCTTTTCTTTTTCAAACGTTTTTATTTAAAACATATTCATCTTTTAGATTGTTCTAGTATTTTAAGTTCAATGGTATTAATTCATCTGTTCATTGCATCTGATGAATGCTGCTCACAGTGATTTTCCTGTGGGCTTTGCAATCGTGTGGGCTCATTTTCAGCTTGGTTTCTCAAATATTATTGGACTCCAAAATACTCCAGGTTATGAAATGAAGGTTTGGTGCTTGATTTCACTGGGGGCCTAAGGGATTTCAATGATTTCACTGGCTTTATGGTTGGTTTCTGAGATCATGTTGCCTAAACCACCCAGGTAGAACAAACTTAGACCTTACGTCAGCAAGAGATTCAGAACTACTGTTTTAAATTTCTCAGAATGTTTGCTTTTTCCACCACAAGTCTCAGATAAACGACAAGCTTGTTTACATTTTTTTCTGGTTAATTGTTTGGGATTTTGTTTTCTAAGTTAGGAGGCCTAGAAGTCCTTAGAATTTTTCTTTTTTACAGAAGAATCTCAGATTATGCTTCAGTTCTTTACATTTGCAACAATTTCTCTAGTTATGAGGGCCTATATCCTTTCTAAAACCTTGGTAATAGCTTTCTGTGACCTCTTACTTTGATTCCTTCATTTCTTTTTCTTATAACATTGGGGATTTCCCTATCTTTTAGGTATGCTTTATAATAAATTATATTTTACCCAATAATTTAGATGTGTTGTAGTCCATTTATTTTGCTTATTGTACCATGTGGCCAAAAGTCTCCTTGCTGCTTTTTGAAATTCTACAGCCTTCTATAGTGGTTTGGATTTAGAATGCCCCCCTAATCCTCATGTAAACAAGGTAGCAACGTTTGAAGCAGGGGTTGGTTGCTAAAAGGGGGCTCCTGAGGGTGTCATCTTGTGGATTATACAAGAGTTTCTCATGCTCCTGCTCACTTTCTGCTTCCAGCATCCACAATGTGAAAGTGGAAAATGCTCTCCATCTTTCTGCTTCCTCCACCATGCCCTGAGCTCTGCAGAACTGGCCTGACATGGGCTGAACCTTGAAATCTTCAAAAACTATGAGCAAATAAATCTACCTTCCTCTACATTGTCTGGTCAGTTATTTTGGATACAGCAGTGACCGTAGACACCTTCCCTACTCTTAATCATATCTCAGAATCAGAGGAGCCCTCTTCCCTCTCCAGCTGTACCAGTTCAGCTTTTTGAGCCTATTTCTCCTTCTGCCACAACCAAATTGTTTAGCTCAGTACCAGCAGGACTCAGGATAACACATGGGTTTTCTTACAGCTCAAACTCTGAACTGAATCTCTGTACACATCTCTTCTGCATTGGTTAAATTTAACAAATTAAATAATAGCTTTCCAAAAATAATTCTATATTTTCTGTATCCCAATAAAATGGCTATAGAATTGAAAGAACCATAGCAATGACATCTAGCAGCATGATGGACATAGGGGAGGAAGAGTGTCAGAGGTCCTATCAGGGGCCAGCTGTGGCTTCAGGGGAGGTTTTGGCAGTAAAATTCCCAGGGAGAAGAAGCCACATGGAGTCATCATCCAGAGAACAATAGCAGCTTTATTCTACAGACCTATCCCTTATATAGGATTCTGGGCAAAATGGCAGATGTCACGCTAGTGTAATGTGCACAAGTGTATTACCTAGTCATGCTTACATAAATCTTTGACAGCATGGGATGATCTTCTTAGTCATGCCTATACAAATAAATGTTCATCTGTGGCTGCATGGGGTGAACGGGGTCATATCCTCACCACCAGCCTGAATTTCCTCTGGGCCCCCTCACTCTACCCCCTACAGGGTGGCAGAGTGTGACTTAACCCAGAGAGCATTGCATTGGACCCAAAGACAACAATAGTAATAGAGGGTACAACAGGTGACTGTTAGCCCTTAGCTACACAGACAGGAATACTCAATACCCATCTCTAGGAAGAGCCCAGTGAGCTCTACCAGGTAGTAAGCAGGTCCTCCTGTAAGTCCTGAATAGCCTATACCTCTGCATCCATCTCCACTAAGGCTTGCTGTACCTGCTTCTGGAGGTCTGGAATTATACACAGAACTTGACATAGAGAAGAGCACACATTCCACCCTGGGCAGCAGTGAGGAGATCTAATGCCATTCTGTTCTTCAAAACCACATCTGAGTGGTTTCATCCATTAAAAGGGAAAGAGCCCAACAGAATTTTTTTTTCTTTTTTTGGTGCTGGGGATTGAACCCACAGGCATTCTACCTCCAAGCTACACCCCAGCCCAATTTTATTTCTTATTTGTAAACAGGATCTCACAAGGTTGCTGAGAGCCTTGCTAAATTGCAGAGGCTGGCTTCAAACCTGCGATCATCCTATCTCAACCTTCCAGGTACTGGGATTACATGCGTGCGTCACCACGCCTGGCTTCAACAGGATGTATTTAAAGCTTCCACAACATGTTGGGCTAAGGCTTCTATCTGTACCTCTACATTTCTAGTACCACCCCCTGGAATGAACAAGGCTAATGGATAGAACCACCACACAGCCCAGAGCTCACAGTGCCGGCTGTGATATACAGGGTCCCAATTATTAGGGGAAAGAGTTAAGAGTATTTGTCCCTCTATATACAGCCTTCCCCAGGTATGCCTTCCTGGTAGGCAGTAACTGAGTGACATTTTGACATAGTTTGAGGGGCAACCATCCAGTGATTTTATTAGTCACAGACCAGTTTACCTATTCTATACAAAAAGGTGCTTGCAAGCTCTACTTGTTCCCCTGTTAACCAGTACCAATTTTCTATAGTGTACCTCAATGAGGGGAGAGGGCATCATTATGGTCTCAGTGCAAAAGTCCTCTATTACACAGTGTCTTTCATCCTATTCTGGGCTGCTGTGATTCCAGGCTTGTAAGGTAGTCCAGTTGTCTGCAGTAGTGGGGACAATTCGCCATGAGAGACCTTGGGCTGCTTCTACTGGTAACTCAGTGCAGACCCAGCAATGGGAGGTGTTGTGCAGTCTTGCAAAGGTGCATGCCCAGGAAAGCAAGCTGTTCCTCACCATCAACCTGGATGATAGGATAAAGCAGAGAGTCCTTCCTTCTGGGAGAATGAAGGTGACTGCTCATCTTGCAAGAAAGTAATGGCTAGAATAGTGGCTGCTCCAGGGCAATGGTACCGCATCAAAGAACCTTGGGTAGGAGGTGAGGGGTTAGGAAGATACTCCACAGTATACAAGGGAATAGGCCATAGTCTTATGACCTGTGTACCATTCAAAATCATGGCTTCCACCCATGGGGTAAGTGTGACCTGTACTAGGCAGGGCCAGGCAGATAGCTATGAGTCCAGTGGTAACGGGGCCTTCTATCCCAGGCCCCATAGCTCCAAGAGTGCAACCCATGGCTCCTGAGACACCTACACACACCAGGGCCACTCCCAGACATCCTGCCACCCTGGGGCCAGGGGTTTAGATGCAGGGAGTATGAGGGCTCCTTCTCTCACCTCTGGTTGCAATGTGGGTTCCTTAGGGTTTCCTGTTACCTTCAAAGTGCGGGGCATTCATGCTATTACCTTATCTGAGGGGACTGTCCAGTGTGACAAGGTTGCTCATTTAAAAGCCACACTGCCATAGGCACTTGTACCCGCTGCCTCTTCCAATGGTGGATCAAGCCCTGCAGCCTCTCTTTTATGAGCCTGTTAAAGCATTCAATCATTCCAGCTCCTTGGGGCTGGAAGGGAACATGCAATTGCCAATGTATACCATTGTCCTTATCCCAGGTCTGTACATATTGGACTAAAAAATAAGTACCTCTGTCACTTGCCACTAAAAAGACTGATCATAGGCCACTGACAATTGTTTAAAGGTGACTACAATATGCTGCTGGTCAGCCTGCACTACAGGGTAGGCAAAACCCAAACACGCAGCAGTACCCAAAGCCATCAGAATATACTAGAGTCCCCAATCTGTTGGCAATGGGCCAATATAGTCAACCTCTCATTCTTGGAAAGGTTGAGTACCTTGGGAAACCTGTCCCATGGTTATAGAAACCCTACATCACTGTGAGTGGTCTTCTCCACACCAAGGACACTGCCCTACAGCATCTTGCACTTGAGCACAGGTAAGAGGCAATCCCCATTGCTCGGCTATGAGCCCCATGGTGCAGATGGCTACATGTCCTAGCTTCTTCTGCAACCATGGTACTGCCGACAAGGGCTCCAGGGGTAGTTGGAGAGCTTGAACTTTTGCTAAAGCATTGGCAGCATCATTATAGGGGGCCTGCCAAGGCCTAAATCTCAGAACATGTTATATAGTGGTTCCTTCCCAGAACCCCCATTTCCACAGATCCTCCCACAAATCCTTGCCCCACAATGGGCAGTGCCTGATAAACCAGTCTTGTGCTGCACACTGGGGAAGCCACAAGGTTAGTGCTCAGTAGACTGTCCAGCTGTCTATACAGACATGCAATGGCCAGTGTCCTTCATGAAAACTAATCAGACCATCCAGATCCCTGCCCGTTGGCTGAAGCGTGCAGCACCAATCTCATAACAAAATGCTTCCATGATGGTCTAAAGGCAACAGTCACCCATGTGGGTGTCTGTCCATGTCAGGAGCCATCAGTATATCAAGCTTTTGCATGCATAGAGGCTCTTCCTTCCTCATAGGGTCTTAGGGCATTTCCCACTTCTGTGGGTTCTGAGGGGGCTGTTGCTCAGGAATGCACTTGCTCTAACAATGCTTTCCCTTCTCCATAAGGACTTGGAACATCTCTCATTTCCATGGGTTCTGATGGGGCTGTTGCTCAGAACTGTACTGGCCCCAGCAAAGTATCTAAATATTCAGACAAAGGGCTACTAGAAAAACATGCTCATTGCTCTAAGTATGTACCCCACTTTGTCAGAGTGAGTGTTTGGGCTATATCTGTCTGGGGGGTCTGAGTTCAGGACCTCAGCCAACCTTCAACAGGGTAGATAGTCTGCGCCATCACTGACCCAGTACCTGTGATGGGTTCACAAGCTAAGAGGGCAGCATATATAGCCACTAACTATTCCTCAGTATGAAAGTAGTGCACCTCTGCCCCTTTCCATAGCTGTGACCAAATCCAATTGGGCTATTCCTAGAGCCTTCTTCTGCCATAACCTCTATCGAAAACCTGTGCCATCCAATTGAACTGTGGGCAGAAAAGGAAAGGCAGGGTCTACCCACCAAGTTTGTGCCTGTGCCACTGCCCTCTTGATAGTGGTAAATGCAGTTTCCATTTCAGGGATTCAGTCCCAAGTTGATCCCTTATGAACAAGACAGTATAAGGGACTCATATGCATAGCTAAGTGGGATATAAACATTTACCAAAACCCCAAAAGACTCAGATATGTCTTTAACTGACCATTTCTGGTTGAGGATACACTTGCATTTTATCTCTCATTGCTCCAAGTATCACCTTTGTCTTATCTGACCAGACACTCCCAAGAATTTGACAGAATACTTAGGTCTCTATACTTTTCATTGACATCCCACTCCCATTCCTGAAGGATGGCTCAGAGGATGCATGAAGTTGCTTCTAACTCTGTAAGAGAATCAGAGAGTAGTATAATATCATCAATATAATGGAACAACTATACAACCTCAGGCTTCCATTCAGGAGGCTAAATCCTGTGCCACCAGACCATGATACAAGGTGAGACCATGCAGGTCTCCCTGGGGCAACACTGAAAATATCCATTGCTGCCCTTCCCGGATAAAAGCAAATTGTTCTTGGCTTTACAGGATAATGTCAACAGAGAAAGAGGCATTTTCCATGTCTATAACATAATGGAACTGTCCCAGTTCATGTGACAGGCAATCCATCAGTTCTGAAGTCTTGGGTACCACTGCATGCAAGGACAGTATAACTTTATTTAACTCCTGAGAGTCCACTGTCATGCTCCCAGAACCATCAGGTTTCTCACGGGCTACACAGGAGAGTCGATTCTGGTGAATTGCACTTGCACAAGCTTTAGTCTCGTGTTTCCAACTTCCTCATGCCCCCTTGGCCATTTGTACTGCCATGCATTCACAATCCTTGTGGCTTGGTGAAGTTGTAAGGGAGCCTGATGGGTATGTCCTCTAATGATGGTCTTTACCACACACACCAGTAGCAGAATTCTCCAATAACTCTCTGCAAAGTCAATCCCTGTAACATTTCCACCACCAGTATATATTCAGTTATAGGGGATGCATAGACATCATACTACTTAGGAGGAAGGCTTCTGATTCCCAAAGTCACTGGGGCACATCAAACCATAACTATGTACTCCATAACCCTCTATGGCAGCCTTAGGTCCAGTAAATTTGTCGGTGTTGCCTGCTTTCATATCAACTAGTGCCAGGATACATCACAAATTACAGGGGAACCAGTAAACAGTCAATTCCACATGCAACCTCAGGTCAGCTGGTTGCTCCGCCAACTGAGTACTCCTGCCAAGTCCCTAGTCTAGGAGAAACTCAGCCACACACATCTCTCAAGCTATATCGTCAGCCCTTTTTGGAGGAAAACGGGTGTACCTTTGGTTTGGGAGAAACTGTCACAACAGCACTCCTTTGGTCTGGGAGTCTATCTTCTCCTTTGCCAATCTGGCTGCCAATAGGTAAAATCACATCTGCTTGCAGCTGACCTTCACAGGTCTTTCATTTCCTGATTTATTTTTCTGCAACTGGGGACCTAATGCTGCTGAGAGACTTCTCCCCATCCTATGGCTAGGGCTTGGGCCCCGTGCACCCCAGCCTGAACACTTCCACACCCCTCAGATGGGCCAATGCGACATATACTATGTATACCAGCTGATCACCATTCGGAGCCAGGAGGGTGGCCATGGTGCTGAAGTTGCCCTAAGGGCCAACTGCCAGTATGAGATCTTTCATATGGGCCATAAATGGCTCTTTATCTAGTGTACTGGGCTTCAAACATCATCTTCCATATACCCACCTCAAGTATGATCTGCACCAGGTCTAAATAGGTAGTCCACTTAGTCTCTGGCAACTCACTGGCACATTCCAAACTGTGTGGGCTGCAGCCATGAGCCATGATTCCCAGCTCGTGCATCAGTCAGACACATTCTGCAGTTGCTGTTGCAAAGGGGCACGGTGGGTATACTAGCCAGTTGAGTCGTTTTAGTCAGGTTCAGTTCAGTACTGTCAGTCCCACCATCCCACAAATGCAACATCCATGCAGGGACCATTTACCCTATCTTTTGCTTGCATTGCTTTGCCAAATCATGTACTCCATAGATATATATTGAGTCATATGGTGTGGCGAGTGGATTGTCAGGGTCCTGCAACCCCTCCCCTGAGGGCCTAAAGCTCCTCTATCTCTACCTTCTGCCTTATCAGGGGGCAGGTGCATCAGAGATGAGCCTGCTGGACTACTGGAGCAAGAAACCAGAGCAGATTTGCTCAGGCCTTACAGGACTTGTCAGTGGCTACTACGTGTTGCTCCAAGTCTTTCCATCACTGCAGTAGATGAATCTCTTGCATCAGCTCACGAATCTCATAGCTGGGTGTGGTGCAACACCACCAGGAACATCCAGGCCTCCAGGACATTGGCTCTAGAGCCCATGATGTCCTCTGGACTTTATCCAGCTAGGGACTTACCTTGTCCTAGTGCTCTGCTGGGTCCACACACCTGATATTCTGCTACTGCAAACCACAGGGAGGCCATGGACCACATCTCCTCCACTCTGGGTTGTTCCTGCTGGGGCTGCTCCTTGAGAGGAACACCATACACACTCACCTCATCCTGCCAACTATGCCAATTGTCAGGAGCTTTATCACAAACCAGTTGTGGATGCCAGGGAAATTTCAGCAGTGAGATTCCTAGCAGGAAGAAAGCACTCAGAGAAGCCATTCAGAGGAGAATAGCAGCAGCTTTATTCTACAGACTCGTCCCTTATATAGGGTTCTGGACAAAATGGCACACATCATGCCAGTATAACGTGTGCATATTACTTAGCCATGCTTACATAACCATCTATCTATCTATCTATCTATCTATCTATCTATCTATCTATCTATCTATCTGCAGCTTCATGGGATGACCTGTCTAGTCATCCTTATATAACTGGAAAAGGTAGTGCTTCTAAATTATGTACAGAGATCTGCATCATTTGGAGATTCTGTATTTGAAAACACATCTATTTCTTAAAATTTATATGTCAGCCCAAAATCAATATTCACAGCACTTCCATGGTCATTGCCAGACACACATAGGAAGTGAAAAATTTGAATTGCCTGGTAAGCACCATCCCAGCTGAGGTTTTGCTCTTTGGTTTTAGCTTGTATGGTGAGCAAATGCACTTTTAATAATGTATTTTGCACGACGTTTTGTTGTTGTTGCTCTGTGCTTTCTATCACTATTTCAAATAGCCCCAAAGGAAGTGCTAACATGCCATCTATTATTCCCAAGTGTAAGAGGCTGTGATGAGCCTCACAGAGAAAATATGTGTGTTAGATAAACCTCATTCAGGCATGAATTCTAGAGCTGTTAGCTATGAGTTCAATGTTAATGAGCAACAAATATGGTAGATACAGTAAAAGAAAGAGGAAATTCCCCCTTCTGTGTGTGCATCTGCCGTAGGAAGTGCTAATACAGCATCTATAGTGTGTTATGAAGGTTCGAAAAAGTGGAAAAGAATCTAAATTTGCTAAATTTGTGGACTTTTTAGATGAAGATCAAAAAGAGAGGCATAGTAGACAGCATTGTTGTAAAGTTGAAAACCAAAGGAAGTTACAGTTAAGTTTCCCAAAGCCAGGGAAATGTTAAGCCTTAGTGCTTACTGGGTCTGCATTTTTGACAGGTATCAAAACACAAAAAATATTAAAACTGAAGGTGAGGTAGGTTGTACAGATCAGGAGGCCACAGTAGAATTTTAAATATATGTGTTAATGTTATTTGGAGAAAAGTTCTTATGTAAAAACAAATTTTCAACACAGATAAAATTGACTTCCATTATAAAGATACTGATAAACTAACCTATATAACACAAACAGCCACCAAAATTCCTGGCTTTACTAAGATTCTGAAATTAATTGTTTATATGTGTGTGTGTGTGTGTGTGTGTGTGTGTGTGTGTGTGTGTGTGTGTTTTGAATAAGATGCCTTTAAACAGAAATACACATAAGTCAAGGTTGCATATTCATCAATTGACCAAAATATGACCCAAAGGCTCACAGGAAACTTGTATTTCCACTAGAAGCAAGAATTCAATATTTGCTGATTCAGTATTTACAGTAACTTTACAGAATAAAACTACTGTGTATATTGAAAATTGTAGTGTAGACGTTTAATCCAAATTATTAAAACTCAACCACAGAACGTAGATTTTTTGCCAGTAATATTCAAATGGAAATAACATTTTGAATGTTAAAACCAAACTTCAAATTTTAGGAGGATGTCAATACACATAACTACCACATATCTGGGGACAATGCCATCCATTTGCTGAAAGAAATGAAATTATTT
This sequence comes from Graphiurus murinus, assembly GCA_004027655.1. NCBI lineage: Eukaryota > Metazoa > Chordata > Mammalia > Rodentia > Gliridae > Graphiurus > Graphiurus murinus. The sequence goes on along the minus strand of PVLC010023018.1, from coordinate 7,784 downwards.
TCTAAGAGAAACTGTGCATATATTCAACTTGGTATCTGGTATCTAGCATTCCACTGGGCCTCATTCCCACATGATCATTTATTTCATGAGATAATTTAATAACTTTATGTCTGTTTTTCATATTAAGAAAAGTTTCTCAAGAGCAGGATTTATGCATTACCTGTTTTAGTATCCCTGATGCCAAACACAATATATGATACATAGTAAATGCCAAACAAATGTTTGCTGAACATGTTCATTGAAATTAATAACTAAAATATAATTTATAATCTCAGAAAGTTATAACATCAAATTTTTAAAAATTTTAGTCAATGTTCAGTATAATTTTCCCTGTGATTTTCAAGAGATAATTTCAGGATGATACTATAGTAAGTGTTTTAAAAATTATTTTAATTACATAAATAATGTGTTGTTAATTACATAAATAATGTGTTGTTGCATAATAGTAGCAAGAAATTCTGAACATTAGAATGCACCAATGAAAAGAGTACAGCCATTTGCCACCTTGCCTTTTCTACTTCCCTCTCCAAACATGTTTATATTAATAGATGACAAGGATAATAGTAGCTAGAGGAATAGTGTACAAACAACACTCAAATCCACAGATAAATATGTAGAGTTTGTTTTTGACTTTGGTATTATTTCATGACCCAAATACTAATTTAGGAAGTATCTGATATCCAAAGATAAAAAGAGTTTTATTTTGAGCCACATCCCCTAAGATAATCCACACATATTCCTCCTAGACTGTCCATTCTGTCTGCACTCTTTTCAAACTAAAATGTGTTTGATATTAAGTTTTTTCCAATCAGTGAAGGCATTATTATGACTATATTTACATGACCTTTGTGTTCTCCATTTCCTGTGAAAGTTCTGGGGAATTCATGAACCTGCCATCTCAGTGCACTCTAAAATATTTGCTCCAAAGAAAATGTAATTTTATAGTTCAAGAAATCTCCAAATTGAAATAAAAGGTAGATACTTATCACAACTCGGAAGCTGTCAATGGAGTGCATCCAGAGGTTAAAGAGGCTTAGAGAAGCCCTGGGGAATATTCATATGTCAAGAATTCCACATCATTGGCAAGCTGAAAGAAACAGCTTATAGTTTGTTTGGCAACTTGGATATAAACCAGTTGAAAGATCATCTGAACTGCAGAACTGATGCCAACAAAAGGATGTCACCATTGTACAAAACACAAAAAAACACATGGAACTAAGAAAACAACCCACGGTAGGTACATTTACATCTGCTCAAAAAGCCCAGCACATCACCAATCACAAAAGAAACACACACACACAGGGCCCTAATGTTGTTAGACTGGCTTTAGAAAGAATGTCTGCCATTTTTACTTTCTGACCCCCTTTTTCAAATAAATTTAAAAAATTTATAACCACAACACTTTTCTATTGCACTCATTATTATAGAGAATACAAAAAAAAAGAGTTAGAAACCTTGAACTAGGTCACTTGGACTTCTTTCATATTGTTTCCTCCAAATTGAAAACATTTTCATTTCCTCATGGCCAGCAACCTCTTAGATCGGAGGTAGACTGAATAAATTCAAGTCTCAGCACATTCTGTATATTTTTATGCTTCTTCCAGAAATATCATCGTACCTACCATCATAACAAGAGACCCTACTTTTGATCAATAACTCCTCTTTTCCATGAGCCTACAGTAGGAGTTGGTAACAATAATCAGCATTTTTGTAGCAATAATCTCTGCATATAGAGAACAGGGTTTTTTTTTTTTTTGAGAACAGGATTTTTTAAAGTGATTATTTTCATAAAGCTTGTCAAGCACCAACTGTATTCTGAAAGAAATAATAGGTGAGTAATGTGAGCACAAAAATAGTGAGAGTGGTAGAACACTCTACCAAAAAGGCTTCTGATATGAAACTATAACCGTCCTGGGTGACACAACTTAAAAGAATGTAATTCAGAGAATAAGTGCCACAGGGTACTGGGGAAATAAATAATAAAATTAGACTTTCAGAGGTGCTTGCACACAAAGAGAAAATTGCATTTCTCTTTGAAAGCATATTAAGAATAAAAGTATGGAGAGAAGATGAAGGAAAGGCATCAAGCCATTTCTAAACTAAGATTCATGATCAGTGAGGACACCATGAACAGTGGGAACGATGAGCAGAACTACTCTTGCTGAAGGTGAGTGGGAGGGAAAGGGAGAGATGGAAAAGTTAATTGAGGACCTTTAATGTCAAGTGCTAGCAAGCTGCAAAGATTCAGATAGACAGATAGATAGATGAAAGATAGATGACAGGTAGAAAGATAGATAGAGATAGACAATAGATAGGTTCCCTCAGGCATTTAATAACTATACCCAACAACATATTTTCAAATATTCATCTAGTTGCGCTGTGTAGGAAAAGTTGCTTACAAGGGTGGTAAAAATAGAAGGCCACTGAACAGGAAGAGAACAAATTGAAAAACCATGGATTTAAGAAAAAACAAAAACAAAGAACCTGGGTATTTCATTGCTTGGGGCAGTCAACAAAGCACTGTTAACCAGTTTTGAGAATATGAGTTCAAAATCTGAGCCATCAGAGTGTTTGCCAGGAAAAGAAAAAAAAGGGTCAGAGTTTCTGAAAGAGTTTGGGCTGTGTGTAATCAGGACATTAGACCAAAAAGTGTGGGCTATAAGAGGCCAGAACAGAATTATGAGGTAGCAGTTATGTGTAGCAGGAGGCGTCAGTGCCTGTGTGAGCAAGTGGCTCAGTACATAGCCCCAGAAGACCCTAACCAGTGTCTGACAGGGATCAGGCCCTGAGCCTGCAAGTGTAGAAAACAGAGGACTTCTGGATGAGGGAGGGGATTTAGTGAACAAAGAGAAAGGTGATCTCCAACATAAAATATCCAGAAATGAGATGGAAATCTTTGCTATCTACTTAGATACTCTAATGTCATGTAGACATACTCAGGACAAGTGTCAGTTATGGAGCTTTTGGACAATTATTTTCTTGATAAAAATATCTCCTAGCCCCACTCTTGAGGCTCAGTATAAATTCCCATAGCTTTCCTGAGTAATTAATGCATTTCATTCAGCACTAAAACTTCCTTATGTCATGGATCTTCATTGAATTCTCATTTTCTTGGCAAATTTCTGCAAGGATTTACAAGATTTTTTCCCCTACCCCACATTAACTCCTAAGAACATTTTTAATAATGTTGTAGATGGATGTTTATGGCTCTTTCAAAATGACCAGATAATATGTCTTATTATATTAGTGCTTTTTAAAATTATGTACCGCCATTTGGAAATTCATGGACATTTTGAGAAAGAATGAAAATTTATCTAGTGAGATAGAAAAATGTGTACTAGTAAGTCCATTTAAAATAAATATAAGTGTGCAATGGAAAAAGAAAGAAACCAAAGGGTATTTTGAGAGTCAAGGGAATCAGAGACCATTTTTCTAAAACTGGGAACAGTTCCACATATCAAGAAATGTTCATCTGCTGGTGAGTTTGTGATTTTAGATGTAAACACAGAGCTTTTTCTCCCTACTATTTATAAGTTCTATCTGGGGACACAAACACAGAAGAGACTTTCAATTATGTTAAATTCTAGCCAAGATATCATTAAATTTCTCAGCTAGAGTTTTCTCTTTACACTTATTTCAATCAGGAAATTATCTCTAGTGACTAAGGGGCAAGGTAATTCCTATCATGTCAAACACTATCAACTTTATTCTAGACGCATGGGGTATACTAACCTACCAATATCCTTTTTGATTTCATGGGAAAATTTGGAAGCAATACAATTCAACTCTTCACCAATATTTTGGAGTTCCCAGAATTTGAAAGGATCGCCTGGAACTTTTAGTTCGGTAAGTTAAAAGCATATAAAAAGCATACATTTAATAAGGTCAGCATAATAAATTGGCCATACTTCATCATAAATTTCATGAAACCAAGGAAATATATTCTTTCTGTGAAACTTCACCAGTAGATTTCAGGCAGCTTCAGGTTGTAGTTGAATAAATACAACTAAATTCAGAAGAATGTGAGATGCTGTGGTACCAACAGAGAAAGTACATGATATGTGGAAACCAGGGTGATACATTTCCTTAAAATATCTGCAGGGCTTTGTTCAAATCACCTGCACTTGCAAGATAGCCTAGAATGCAGTCTTTTGGAAATGAGTTATAAGGATTGGATACTCTCTAAGATCTTGGTTTTAAAATCCTATTAGATAATAAATCCTACAAATAAAAGAAGAGATGGACAGGCCCTGTATTATCCATGGCCATCCTCAGCACTGAGAATGGTATCTGATGGACATCCAAAAGGATTACAGGACAGAAGGAAGAACATATTTATTAAGTGCCACCATATTATACCTGTGACAAAGAACTGGCTATACCTTTTTTGTGAACATTATATCATGTTTTATCCTCCACAGCACCTGTCCTTGTAGTATTTTGATCATGATAGTAAGATCATTCATTGTTGGCTAAACTGACGCAGAGAGAGGCCAATTAAATTATCTGAGTTTACACAGTATGGAAAAAGTGTGATTTGAATAAAGATGCAGATGATTCCATAGTCATCTTCACTAGCACAACTTTTTTTTGCTCATGGGTAATTGGTTTGAGAGCTGAACACATACCCATTGGAAAGAAGAAATTAAGACAATAGATGTGGTTTTTCTCTGTGTTCTCAACTTTTTCTCTCTGTTGGATCTCCTCTGAAACCACAGTAAGTCAATCATCTGGCATCCTTTGAAAGTCTCTCCTGGGTCAGCAGGGGCTCCTGTGCAGCTGCCTGTTTCTGGCACAGAATGGCGGGAGCTGCTCTGCAGTGGTCTCAGAACTGCTGTTGCAGCCCTGGATGTCGCTGTGCCAGCACGGGTTTCCTTTATCTCTTTTGCAACTTGAGATGTTCCAAAATCTACTCTGTTTATAAGCATTCTTGACCTACAGTTCAGAGGAAAGAGGAGGTGGTGGAGATAATGACCTACAGGGCTTTGTTTTGAAATCCTCCCTGCAATTTGTCCTGAGCCAAATCTGATACTTGATAAGGGAAAGCCTCAAATCTGATCTGGGATAGCTCAGAAATTGTTACCTTCTCATTAATATAGCAGCCTCCTCACAAAATGTCTTATACAATTTTATGGAAATGCTAGAAAATGCTCTTTGTGTATAATTTCAAAATTGTATCCATGATATATAAATGTTTAGTAAGTTGAAACTTTAGCAAATGCAAGGTATCATCAAGATAATCTTAGAAGTTGCTATTTTGTGTGTGTGTGTGTGTGTGTGTGTGTGTGTGTGTGTGTGTGTGGTAGTGGGGATTGAACCCAGGGCCATTCTACCTCTGAGCTACACTCCAGCCCTATTTTTTATTCTTTATTTTGAAACAGAGTCTCACTAAGTTGCAGAGAGCCTCACTAAGTAGCTAACGCTGGCTGTGAACCCCAATTCTCTGGTCTCAGCCTCCCAAGTACTAGGATTACAAGTATGCGCCACCACACCCGGCTAGAAGTTGCTAATTTTTTAATTGTTTACAAAGGTCAAATTTGAACCTAGAAGGAATGACCCCCATCATGGAAATCTCTAACACCAAAGTACAGCACACTGGCTGTTTCCCTCTCAGCCAGACCTCAAGCAGAGTCTCTAAACTGGTCTCTTCTCCATGACATGACAGAAACCAGTGTCTTTTTTTTTTTTTTTTTTGAACTGTAAATCAGATCACATTCATCTAGTGCACACAGTTCCCTAGGGGCTTCCAATATATTTAGAATAAAATCCAGACTCCCTTCCCAAGCCTACCGGTCATCCATACTCACCTGTCCAACCCTATCCTGCCATCTTCACCAATCTATAGCAACCTCAGTGGGTTTCCTGCTATTCCTTGAATGAAACAAGCACATTTTCCCCTTTAGATCTTTGAAATATATGCTCCTTCTGCCTGTTGCCTCCTCCTGTTATAGTCATGTGGCACAGCTCTTCACCTTATTTAAGTCGCTATACAAACTTCACCTACTCCGACAGAGCTCCCTGTCCAAAATAATATCAATCCTACAATCTGCCTTTGACCAGGTATCCTGTTTCCCTGGATTTATTTTTATTTATAGAATTTCCTTCTACCTGACATATGCTACTTGTTGTATATATGTTTATAGCATATATTCCTATAATAAAAGGTAAGTTCTGTGAGGACAGAAATGTATCTTTCTTGTAAATCAGTGCATCCCCTGCACCTTAAAAAGTTTGGTACTTCATTCACTATATAAATCAATTAATATAAAACACATTTGTAAACATATGTTAAGCATAACATCTAACATTGCCAGTACAAAATAAATATTAACCTCCTTAACTTTCCACTTTCTCTTTGAACTATGTAATTTAACTTTTTTTCTTAATTATAACTTATTTTCAGGTAAAATGAATTCAAAATCAATTGTACTAAAAATATAATATCCCAAAGAATATGAATGATTCCAAAAAAATTCTGGTTTATAAAGTTCTGTTTGTACAATCATCATTCCTCTGTATTGGTCCATATGCTTCCAGAAGTCAAGAGTTACATGTGTCCACAATTGTACTTAACATCAGTCTTAGAAATATTAGGATAATGTGTTACTCTGTGTAGAGTATACTCAGACTTAGGGCGACAAAAAAGATACAAATTCTCAATAGGATCCTTAGTTGTGATTGGTTATTGGTTATGGGCATTTCTTTTGGAAACAGAGCACCATCTAATGATATTTGACTTAATAAATACATACATCTTGTAGGATGGAACCTCATCAACTAAGAGTATTTCCTCCACATTGGTGTTTCAGCTGCACCTTCAGAAGGTCATTGTAGCATTTTTATAAGACTGTCTTTAGTGGTTTGGATTAGGAATGTCCCCCTAGCCCTCATGGAAACAAGGTAACAATGTTAGAAGTAGGGCTTGGTTGTAATCTCAGCAGTGGATAAATCCAATTTATCCTTCTTCTAAGTTGTATGGTCAGTCACTTTGGAATATAGTGGTGAGAATGTTTTCTAAGACACTGGCTGACTATTTGTAGTGCAGTATCTGCCCTAATGAGTGGTTGCCATAGTCATGAGTCCACCCCACATCTCCCTCATTGTACAGACTGCTCCTCATCAAATGTAATGCTGTGTAGAATTCCCTGTGTATCAAACAACCCATAAGTTCCCAGAGAGTGGCTCTCCTGTGGCTGCATATGTAGGAAAGCCATTAGAATAGTAAGTGTCTGCCCCTGTGTTTGACTGTTGAATGGCCGGTTGGTCTCCTCAAAGAAGAGTCATATCTGGAGCTTGTGTGAGTCACTCTTGCTGACATTTAGTAAGTAGGAGTCCTTGTTATTTGGTTCATACTTGGCTTCTCACTAACCACATGATAACTCCATTCGTATATCTAACGTCCTGATTCTAGGGAAGCAAATAATGTCAGTTAGGTATGTCATCTCGTCTACTTGGTCCTTCTGTGTCTTTTCCATAGTGGATGCTTTCCAGTGGGATTTGATGAGTAACCATAAATTTCACAGGCCTATACTTTAGCCTTCCTTTTCTCCAATCTTCCATATGTTTTCCTTCTCAGGTGCCTGAGTAAACAGCCAGAAACTTACAAATATTCTCGCCTTGGGCCACTTGCATGGGACAATAAAGCAGCCACTGTAGAAAATCCATGATCCCATCTGTAAGTCAGGCTGGGGCTTTTCTCTTCTCTTTTATCTGGTCTCAAGAGACTCTCCTCCTCATCAAAGGTGCAGGCAGGGGAGTGGCAGTGGCCCACATGCAAGGGATGA
>PVLC010023017.1:0-20790 GCA_004027655.1 Graphiurus murinus | reverse complement strand
GCTCTTTTTCTTATGTAGATTCTTTTATTCTTTCTCCCACTCACCTGTTACCAAGTTCTGAAATCAAAAAACACTCTTGCTAACCAACAAACAAGAATCCCTTCTCCTTACAAGAAGATTGCAGGTGTTTTAGTTACCAAAGTATTTTCTTTTGGTCATAATTTGATGCCAAACCTCATATAAAATCTCTCAACCACTGAGCTCACACTCGTCAATCTGCAATTATAAATTGAAAGTAAAATTATTTTAGCCTGATTTTATGACTTCCAATATGCATGCTTTCTAAAAATTGGCTTCAGTAAATATTCCTGGCAATTTCTGAGGATCTTGGAATACAATTCTGCCTCACCTTAGCTCCAGGAATCCATTCCCTACAAGTCTGCTATTCAGATCGTGACTCTGAATGCCACAGCTGAGTCCCCCATCGATGGCTCCAGCTCTGGACCAAATGTCAATATTCCTGCAAAATGCATGCAATGAGGCCCTACTCCCCAATGGGATGGTTATTAGTTACACCTTAAAAACAGTAATTAAAAGTTTACTTTCTAAATATTGCTTAAAGTACATTGGTATTAAGTCACATTTCCTCTATTCTACCACTTCTCTACTTTTTCTAACCTATACAATTTCCACTACACCACATTTTCTACATAGAATTGGCATTCAAGTTGCTTATGGGAAAATGTTCTGGATTACTTGTACCTTGATATATGATTCATATATCTTATTCATTGGTCAGTCTATTATTTAAATACTCACATGTCGCTCTTTGTACCTTTGATTTATTTAATTTAGAAATAATAGAATCACATTTTACTGTTGTAAAGTAAGAATGCAATTGATGACACAAGATAAACAGTGAATGATCAATAAAAGCTTATTTTCTTCTCACTATAAATATCATATAACTCCCTTCTGTTAGAAATTTGCTTGTTTATTCAACTTCTATCCTCTGTCTTTGTCATGATTTATGTTTATCCAGAGATTATTTATATTGATAACTTCTTTGAGACCTGCAGGTAAGGTATTGTATGCCAAAGACTAATTTTGACCTTCATAATATAGCCAGGTTAATTGCTAGTTAATGAAAACCATTTATTTTGCCTATAATAAGCTTCTCAGCAGGAATTTTCCCTCCTAATTAATAGTGGCATGTTTTATAAACCTCATCTGGCATTTCGCACTCAATTCAAGGTAATTTCAGAGATTAACAATCCACAATATATTTGAATATGTCTCTGCCAACAACGATAACAGTTCTTGGTAAAGAATATTGCATGAAGAAACACTATGTGGTGATTTCTCCAAGTATTTTCATCTTCTTCATAGATAATAAAAATAAGTTAAGGGATTTGTCTCAAGATTGATATGAAAACCCTTGTTTAAGAGTTAGACCATGTTCTATCCCACAACTCTACCCCTCTTAGTATTTAAACTATTAACATTTACTTACTGCTTTGTTTTCCAAATAAACATGATGCTATGTAGAGTATAATAGCCAGGCCAGGTATGGTGACTCATGCCTGTAATTGCAGTACTTCAGAGGCTGAGACAGGAGGAACTCAAGTTTAAGTTTGGTAACACGGTAACTTACCAAAATAAATAGGACTGGTGGTATAGCTCAGTGCCCTGGGTTCAATTCCTAGTACCACATACAAAAGGAGAGTATGAAAAGAAAATATAGATATTGCTTATCAACATGGGTTTGATGTATCTGTGTAAGTTTGTTATCTGGGACTATACAATAAAATTTCTCTTACTTGTTTCTTTGCATGCAATATATATTTTTAACTGGTCAGTTTAGATAATATTGTAGCAATGCTAGATACTGATTTCCCCTCCCTGGGTCTTGTTTTGATTGCCATCCCTGTCAATATTTTAACTGCCATAATCCAAAACAACTGAATATATAACTTAAGAGGAAGGGAGGTTTTATTTGTTCAGTTTTTGAGTATTTAGAGTTTCGGGTCATATCAGGAGGGTGTGCAGAGCTCAAGTTATGGGAGTGGGAAGGGGAGAGACAGAGAGAACAAGGCTTCTTTCTCACATCAAGAGTAAGAGTGAAGAGTAGGAGGAGGGACTATACAATCTTCAGGGACCCCTCCTTAGAAACCAAGCCAGCTTCCAACATGGCTACCTTGTTCCATTAGGGCTAGAATCTCCTTCCATTTAGAAGGACATTCTAAATCCAACCATTATAGCTGTCTTACGTATTTGATCAAACACATAGTTTTGACTATTTCAGTGACAGTTATCTCTGCCGTGAATTCCAGAGGGCACAGCCCTGGGAATGCACACATTGCCCTTGGATAGGTGTGGTTTTGTGGGTCTCTCTATGACTTTCTCTTTCCAGGATCTTTTCTTGTCGGCCTCTGGTTGTATCAACTGGAATCAATCCATCTGCTAACCTCCACTAATCTCCAGCAGATTGCTGTGGTGTTTGCTTGTTTGTTTCCTTGTTGATTTTTTATTGGTGCATCGTGATCATACGTGTGATGAAGTTCAGAGAGATAAAGCCATTCATGCACATAGCATATGGTGAGACTTCCCTCTACTCCTTCCATGTTCATAACATTGTGATAAATTTGTTTATGTGCATCATGTTCCTCGAGATATTAACCTCTTCGTCTCTCTTTCCTCTCCTGCTTTCCTCTGCTAGAATCCCTCCCTCACTACGCTAAGGTTTCTTCTCCTTTGTCTGGAGTCCCTCCTGTGTCCCAATTTTTTCATAGCTTCCACGCATAAGGGAAAACACCCACCTTTAACTTTTTGTGACTAATTTCACTTAGCATAGTATTCTCTAGTTTCATCCATTTCTCTTCAAATGACATATTCTGTTTTTATTTGTAGCTGGGTAGAATTCCACTGTGTGCAGACTTCATAGTTGTGTAATCCATTCATCTGTTGTGGACATCTCAGCTGGTTCCATAATTCGGCAATTGTGAATTGGGCCACTATAAACATAGATAAGCATGGATTACTCTGGCCATTTGGTTTCCATTCTTTTGGTTAGATACCAAGGAGAGGTATAACTGGGTCATATGGTAGGTTCATTCCCATTTCTCTGAGGACCCTCCACACTGTTTTCCAAAGTGGTTGCACTAATTTGAAGTCTCACCAACAAAGTATCAGAGTTCCTACTTCTTCACATCCTCCCCAGCATTTATTAGTATTTGTGTTTTTAATGGTTGCCACTCTAGTTGGTATTAGGTGAATTCTCAGAGTAGTTTTGATTTGCATCTCTCTGCTAATGACATTGGACATTTTTCATGTATTTATTGGCCATTTATATTTCTTCTTTTGTGAAGTGTCTATTTAGTTCACTTGCCCACTTTTGATTGAGTTATATATTTTGGTGGTAAATTTACTGAGTTTTTTTTTGTATATTCTAGTTATTAGTCCTCTATTGGAAGAGCAGCTGGCAAATATCTTCTACCAATCTTTTGGCTGTCTCTTAAGGTTCTTGATAGTTCCTTTTGCTGCAGAGAAACTCTTTAGTTTAATGCAACCCCATGTATTAATCCTTGTTTTAGTTATTTGTACGTTTGGGTTCTTATTGAGGAAGTTCTTACCCATCACTATTTGTTGAGGTGTTGGTCCTGTGCTGTCTTCAAGTAATTGCAACCTCACTGGTATAATTTCCAGGTCTTTTATCCTTTTTTTTTTTTTTTTTTTTGCGGTATTGGGGATTGAACTCAGGGGCATTCTACCTCCGAGCTATACCCCCAGCCCTAGTTTTTATTCTTTATTTTGAAACCGAGTCTCACTAAGTTGCAGAGTGCCTCACTAGGTAGCTGAGGCTGGCCGCGAACCCGGATCCTCCGGTCTCAGCCTCCCGAATGCTGGGATTACAAGCATGCGCCACCACGCCCTGCCTTTTATCCATCTTGAGTTGACTCTTGTGCAGGGTCAGAAGGTGGAATTTATTTCCATTGTTTCTACATATGGATAACCAGATTTGCCCACACCATTTGTTGAAATGGCTACTATCTTTTCCCCGCATATGTTTTTGACCCCTTTGTCAAAAATAAATTTGCTATAGTGTGTAGATTTGTTTCTGAATCTTATTTTCTGCTCCATTGGTCTATGTGTCGGTTTTTCTGCTAACACTATGCTGTTAATTTATTATTATTATTACTATTATTATTATTATTATTATTATTGTTATTATTTTACCATGGCTCTGTAGTGTAGTTTGAAATCAGGTGTTGTGATGCCTCCTACATGAGACTTATTGCTGAGAACTATTTTGGCTACTTTCTATCTTTTGTTGTTCCACATAAATTTTAAGACTAATTTTTATAGATTTATGAAGAATGCTCTACTGTTCTTAATAATGCCTGTCCTGGAGCATAAATTGCCCTACAATCTTATCCTTTTAAGTTTAGACCCTGATACATGACTAATGATAAAGCCAGCTTTTCTGTTTCATTATAATCATGATAGAGTTCTTCCTAGCTCTTTCTTTCCCCAGTTCTCTCTAGTAACCTTCTGGCAGGTACACTGTTTAGTGCATTGTTCTCAGGAGCAACTGGCTTCTTAACATTTTTTTTCTCATGATACTAGTAATTGGTCCCAGGGGCATTTTATGTCTGAGCTACACTCCCAGCCCCTTTTGTTTATTTATTTTTTCTAAATAGGATCTCTATACATTGCTAACAATCTCCCCGGGTTGCTAAGGCTGTACTCAAACCTTCAATCCTCTTGTCTCAGCCTCCTAAATACTGGGATTACAGGTATGCACTACCATGCCTGGCTTGCATTTTTTAAGTTTAATATAAAAATACCTACAATCTACTCTTGGGAAGTTGCCAGCATACAATACAAGAGCATCCACTGTAGTCTTCAAACTCTACCTTAGATGTCGAGAGTTACCCATCCTATGTAATTGCAACTTTGAACCCTTCGGTCCACATATTCCCATTTTCCCTTCCCCCTCCAGCCCCTGGTAACCACTCTTCTATTTTCAGTTTATATTTATTCATTCCTTTTCAAATTTCATGTATAATTGAGATCAGTCAAGGTTTGCTTTTCTGTGTCTGCATGGATGAATGGATTCCTCACGAGTGCGACTGGCGCTCAATTCTCCTGGGACCCTCTGGGAAACCACATAAACATGCCTCAGAATTTCCTACTAGAGTTTTACAGGAACGGGGCAATCATATGCAAAATTTTCACCCCATGTGTTTGATAATTGTTACCAGGTAGTTATGTTGTTTATTGAACTGTGACTCTGTTGTTGTACTGAGGATTGAACCCAGAATTGTACCTCTGACCTACACCCCAGCCCTATTTTATTTTATGTTTTTACTTTGAAACATGGTCTCACTAGGTTGAGGAGAGTCTCACTACTTGCTGAGGCTGTGCTCAAACCTGCAATTTTCCTGTGTCAGCCTCCCAAGCACTGGGATTAGAGGCATGCATCATCAGGTCTGGCTAAATTGTGATTTCATTGTGGGAGGAGAAAGTCCTCAGGCAGAGAAGAAAAAGGCACTGATTCTACAAGTGCCAATGGAGCTGCATGCTGGGAACTGCCTGGTGCAGCTGCTGATAGGAGAGTGGTGTCTTGCTGAGCAAACACCTACAGCATATGCCATGCATGCATGCAGAGCTGTCACACAGTAGCTACATGGTGCATGGAACCAGAGTCTCTTGATCAGCCTGTAAGTATCCTACTCAGCAGATCTTACCTAGATTTCCAGAAGTTCTTCTTTTGAAAATGCAATCGCATAACATCCTTTGTTCTCTATAGGGAAGGTGGAAATGATAGGATAGCATAAGTTTATGTTTGATTTACTGATAGAAGTTACTTATTACCTCAGAAAACTCAAGTATATTAGTGACACAAAATATAGTAGATTCTCTGAATTACTTGTATGCCATAAAATATTGTTAAACTCTGAATAATTTAATAACATAATTTGGTTAAATAAGGGATGGCAAAAGAAGAAGCAGAAGAGACGACAGTAAATTTAAAAAATGCAAATAACATTGGAAATAAAGCTAATAATGTAAACTAAAAATGTGATTGAGCTGATGTTTTATAAAAGAATAAACATTTAAAGATTATTTTAAAAACTAAACATGACTATATCCTTTATACAATAATTATGCTTAAGATAACAAGAAAGTTTGAATAAATGAAATGAGCAAGAATATATTAAGTACCAAAAAAAGAAGGAAAAAAAATAAGGAAAGGAAAAGAAAGAAAAAAAGAAAGAAAGACAATAATCCTAGTATTACTATCAGATGATATTAAATTTAAAGTAAAAATATTAAAGTAAAAGATAGTGATAAGTGGAATATTTTCTAAAAATAGGACAGATCATTTTATACTTTTAAAGGTCAAAAGAAAATTATTTTTCATTTTACTAAGCTATGAGGAAAATCTCAATGGGAAAAGGTAGAAAATTAATGAACCTTTTAAATGTACCTATCACAGGTGGAAATGCAAAAAGCATGCACTTTTGCTTACATAAAAGCAAATTTAATGTATGTAGAAGATGCCATTATTCCAATGCATAAAATAAGCACAATGATTAAGCCAATACTACTGAAAGAACTTACGACATTTCCCTCAAGTATAGACAAATTAAATTAATAATAAAAGAGGTTTAGAAATATCAGAATAACAAAATAGAAATTATGCTGTCATTAACTTTTTTATTAAAAATACAAAGATATCTGGTTATGTTGCACTAATACATTTAAAATATATTTATTGTTTAAAAATTCTCATGGAACATTTCCAAAGACAAATTATGTAATAGACCATAAATAAAAGCACAATAATTGGATAAAGTAGGTATTATACATGTCCTTCTCTTGCCCCTAAGTACAATAAAAATAGATCCTAACCACAAATATCTTGTTTTTCTCTCCTTTTCTGCCTTGTACTACCCCAAAGAGAATCTTTATTGTTACTTGAAGTCCCATAAATGCTAATAGTCTTTTAATTTCTTGTTTGTAAAATAGGAAATCAAAAGCAAAATTGCAGTTGTTTAGAAAGGAACAAAAATTAAGCAGGGCATGGTAGCACACACCCGTAATTCCAGTATTTGAGAGGCTGAGACAAGAGAATCGCAGGTTCAGGTCAACCTCAGCAACTTAGTGAGACTCTGTTTTGTTTTTTATTTTTGTTTTGTTTTGTTTTTTTAAAAAAACAAAACAAAACAACAGGGCTGGAGGTGTATCTCAGTGGTAGAATGTCTCTGGGTTCCACCCCCAGTGAGACACACACACACACACACACACACACACACACACATATTCCCAACTCATCCTATGTGATAAACAAGAACCCAATATATAAATCAACCAAAGGCAACTTACCTTCAAGATAAAAGCAGATTGCATTCATTTATATACAGATAAGCAGAAGTCCTAAATGCAACTTTCCAGCATTATATTAAGATGATGAAACATGGTACTCAAGTACATTTTATTTGTGAAGTCAAATATTAAAACTCCAAAGTAAATGCGTAGAAATATAAAAATAAATAACTTGACTAAAGCCAGAAAACAAGGCTTCATCTGTAGCCCATTCTCTACCTCACTTCTCCCATCTAAGCTGTGACCCAGCTTTCTCAGTCTTTCTTTCTAACCAATTCCCAAATCTCCCACTTCTATGTCCAGCACCACATTTTCAGGCCACGGAAAGCTAACTCCAACTCTCTGGCACCACTGTTCAAACTATTGCAGCAGTTAATCAGGGCCAAGCGAGAATTTTCCTGACTTCTCTATGTGTCCTCCACTATTGTTGGGGGTAGAAACAAGCAAACAAACAGCTCTCCCTATTTTGTTTAAGGTTTGTTTTTCCTGTTAGCTTCTTACATCATTTTCCTTTATGTCTTAAATATATGGTAGGAGACAAGGTGAAATATTTACCCCTTTATTTTCATATTCAGTTCTCCCACATTTAGTGAATTGTTCATCTCTTCCTAATGATAGAGTTTGGATTCCAATTTTGGAACCTCTTCTGTGTTCCCTTGTTCTATTTTTCTCTTTCATATATACACTGCAACTCTTTTAAGTTTTTTGTCTATATAATTGCTATGCTTGTATAACAAGTGGGCCCAGTGTATCTTGACTGAAAGAGAGAAATGACCCTGGAGGTTGTTTGAAAAACAGGTAACTTTCTTTGTGCTTTAGAGGTTGAAAAAGCAAACTCATAGGGTTTAAAGAAAATTGTTAAAATGATGCAAATTCAGCCCATACAGAAGGATTTACTAATTAAATTTAAAGTGCCTTGAAACTATAACTTAAAATATTTATTTAGAATCCATTAAATTCCCAAGACAGTCAAATTTAAATTTTTATCCTTAGGTGATTGTGGGAGCAGTAGTATCATTCACTCTTCCAAAATATTTTCAGCAATTGTTCCAAACAAATCAGCAGTTAAATATACATATACATAATTATTAGGAGCTTGGAGCTGTTTTATAGTATCATTACCTGTATTTCTTCCCTACTTCTACTGGTGAGCTAATTAGCATTCTCACATAGATATTCATCAAGTCGGGATTTGGGGGCAGTAATAAGCATAAAAACAACAAAAGATAAATATTTGCATGTAAAACATCTGCTTTGTCAGCAAGAGGATTCTGGCTGTATTACTTTAGCAATAATAGAATAGTCTGCAGAGACCCTATCAGGATCGTTTGTATATTGAGGTTAATACCCTTGCAAATGAATTTACATTTACATATTCTACAATGTGGGAGTCTTTATTCTTTTAAAAAATTAGATAAGAGCTAAAATTATTTTGTAACGTTTGAATTTAAATTATAATGTTATATCAATAAAGATGCTAAATTTGTATTCTATCACAGTAGCATACTGAGTTTAAAAAAGTGTTCAACTAACTAGAGTTTATTTTCATGTAGAGAGAATTCTGTAAAGGATACTACTCCCAGCTGAGTGTGGTGGCACACGCCTGTAACTCCAGTACTTGGGAGGCTAAGAAAGGAAGATAGTTGGTTCAAGGATAGCCTTAGCAACAGAGGGAGGCTCTCAGCAATCTACTGTGACCCTGTTTTAATACAAAATAAAATGGTTTGGAATGTAGCTTAGAGGTAGAATGACGCTGAGTTTAGTTCCACAAAAAAACAAACAAATAAGCAAACAAATAAACTAACAAACACAAAACAGAATACTCTTTATCTCTTCTTCATTCTAAACTTGGGAAACCTGGATGGAATGTTAAAATAAATTCAGTTAGTACTTTGCTTTCATGCATAAGTTGGGAATTGCAGAGGTACAATTTATTTAACCTGCAACTGTACGGTGATTACAATAAAATTCGTCTCCTTTTTTTTTTTTTTTTTTTTTTTTTTTTTTGGCTGTACTGGAGATTTAACTCAGGGGCATTCTACCTCTGAGCTATACCCCCAGCCCTATTTTTTATTCCTTATTTTGAAACAGGGTCTCACTAAGTTGCAGAGGGCCTCACTAGGGTAGCTGAGGCTGGCCGTGAACCTGGATCCTCCGGTCTCAGTCTCCCAAATGCTGGGATTACACGTGTGCGTCACCACGCCCAGCTTAATCTGCTATTTTAATCCAAACTTGTGGAAGAGTCCTCTATCCCACTTAATTTATACAACATTGATTCTAAATATAAAGGAATAAAATTAACAGCATAACAAAAATTCTGATAAACATTTCCAACTAATCATCCCTACATAATTGGCGTTACTATTTCATATTGTCATTAAAATAGTCATTATTTTAAGCCAGGCATGGTGGCACACACTTGTAATCCTAATACTTGGGAGGCTGAGACTGGAGGATCCAGGTTTGCAGCCAACCTCAGCTACTGAGTGAGGCCCTCCACAACCTAGTGAGACCCTGTTTCAAAAGAAAGAATAAAAAATAGGACTGGGGGTGTAGCTCAGAGATAGAATGCCCCTGGGTTTAGTCCCCAGTACCACACACACACACACACACACAAAAAGTCATTATTTTATAAACCTGGCTGGATGTGCAACTTTTCATTGTCTGCCCACCCCTGATATTTTCTGCAATAAAGTGTCTATTCTGGATTCAAGTTCTATTTGTTTTTCACATAATAGTTCTTTTTTTTATTTGGTAATAGATTTATTTAAAGGATCTTCATTTAGTGCTCCATCTTTTGTCTTCTGTTGAAGACATTCCCTCCTTCCAAAGTACTCTGCTTTTTAAATAGACAGACTTAGCAGGCATCTGAATTCTGTGTCCAAGTTCTCTCCACTATGTCTTACTTGGTTGCCCAGTGGTGCTTTCTCTTCCAAACAGGGATGGGAGAGTTGAAGAAATTTGGTTGCTTTAAATAAAAGTACATATATACATATACATATACATATACATATACATATACATATACATATATATATTGTTTGTTTACCTTGCAAAGGAAAGAGTCCTTTACTCATTGGGCTAACTCTAAATGTAAGGCAGGTATTCAGTAGGACACAGTTCCTCATTTCTAACTTCTTGTGGCAATCCGCCTTCTCACCTTCTTATTAGGTGGACACTACGGGCCATAAACTATTCCTGAGGATACAACATTAAATAAATAAATAAATAAATAAATAAATAAATAAAACTACTGCCCCAACACACATGGTCTAGTAGCAATCAAACCCTCCTCTGGCACAAATATTTGTAGAACATTATGATGGAGATATTTTAGCAACATTATCAGGCAGATGAAAGAAGTCTTCACAGTGAGCAAACCAATTTTTTTTTTAAATTAAGGAATTAGACTGCATACTACGTATTAACACTAAAAATCATGAACATGAACATTGTATGTATGGGTTTGATGAGAGAGAATCGAATTCTTCTTTTGAGTCATGTACAAATATTTCTAAGAACTTTAAAGGAAAAGCCACAATATAAAATTTATGTTTTAACAGTATTGGTAAAGGATTTCACTCCAGATGTGGATGAAATATACTACATATCTATGCATATTTCTCATACTTTTTATATATATGAGAACTCGTTGGCATTTTTATTTTCTTTGTATTAACATTGACCACCAGAAAAGAGAGTGGCTGAATCCATTTCCATCATCATATATTTGCCAGTAAAATTTCAAAAAAAACTTCCTATTTTTCCCCTGAATATGGTATAAAATTAGGTCACAGTGGATATTTCCAAGGTGTGGTAGATAGAAACCACTATAAAAAAAAAAAACATGCAGAGAATATGACCTGGAAAATGTAGCTTTATTTGTGCTTATTCTTGAATTTGGTTGTTCTGTTCTATAAGAATATTTTCATTTATTTGTTGACCTTTGCAAATGAGCTCATTTTCTTTCTATTTATAATTACACTTTAAAATCACAATGGCAAATGTTAGCTGACACCTTTAAATTAATTTAAAAGGCTCACCTGTCATTTTATTTTTAATCCTCTTCTACAGAAGCTCTCTCTGTGTGTCTAAATCTGATGGTGTTAATGTCTGGGTTTGAAAGAGGTTAAAAAGAATCCACCAAAGTAATTTCTGTTCTTAAATAAGATTATCATCTTTCTACATACCATTCCTTTTTCTAAAAGAGACTGCAACAATTTTAAGAAAAAGTAGACCCCACTAAACTAACCTGAAAAACTTAAAGTAATTGCTGAATGGTAACTTCATACATTTTAATTGATTTCATACAAATAGCTATTTGGGGGACTTTTATATTGAAGAATATATTGGGGAGGATATCTTTATTATTTTCTACCTTCAGCTTCATATTAATGTCCACTGATAAGGGAATAGATAGATTTTACTAAGGTGTAAAATAGCTATATGAAAGTGAGAATTAATATTGAGATGCTCATATGCAAACAGGTTGATAAAAAGAAGAAAATTTTCAATATATATAAGTGGAAAGCTCAAGTTTATTCAGAATCACAACTGCAAAAGCAGCTAGGAAGGATATAGTTACATTTTTTAAATTTTAACATCAACTATGTTTTGCTTGACAAAATTAGGGAGAAAATGCTTATTTCTATATCTAAAATAAAATTTTTCTAATAACTAGAAAATAAATGCATAGAGCTGTTATTTATAGATATCTACAGTAACAGAGTAGTTATTTATGATTCTCAATTAGTCCCAAAATGGCCAAGTGAATCACCTAAGTAAGGCATAGTTTTTTCTTACATCCTAGGCACTGACACCAGCCAGATATGAACAATGACAAGAGTAAAAATCATTCCACAAATAATATTGAGTAACAAGTATTTTAAATGGATTATAAACTTCTAACCCAGTAGGTCAATCTGCAGAACTGGACACACATGTAGCTGTAAGTGATCTGATTGTGTAATGGGTACAAAGCAGCGTGGCAGGCAAGCATAGGTCATGCTATTTGCTGGAGAGCACAGAGAACTCAGAAAGGGAGCTGAGTGTAAATGAGCTTGATCATTGACCTTGAAAGATGAAATAATTAGGGATGCAAAAATAGGAGCAGCCTTTGGACACATGGGAGGTAAGGCCCCTGGAGGTGAGACAAAGGATTGCAGCAGAACACTGAACAGTACAATTTGACTAAAATAGATGATTTGTAAAGAGTAGTTAGTTATAAAACACAAAGTTCAGAAGTTGAACATGCAAGACTAAGTACAATATGTTAAGTCAGTTGCCAGGTCTAATAGTTTGTACTTTTTTCTTTTTGTTTCTGGAATTGAACACAAGCACATTCTGCTCCCAAGCTACACCCATTATTATTTTTTGAGACAGAATCTGGCTAAATTACTGATGGTCTTACTACATTGGAGGCTGGCCTCAAACCTGCTATCCACCTGTTTTAGCCTCCCTGGTACTGGAATTATGAGCATGTACCACAATGCCTGGCTTGTACTTTATTTTTTAAACAAAATTGAAAGTACTTGGAAAATTATCTCGCATCAGAGTATAAAATGTGTTTGAGTGGAGAAAAGAACAGAATAGAAAGGGTTTGTTCAAGAATAGATAGGTATTAAAATTTAAATAAGTGGTTTTATGGTTTGATTTTCAAATATTTTCCTTTTGAAAATATGTCTACATAATTTATATTGAAGGTAATGGGAAAATAAGGTATGGTACCATCCATAATTTCAAACTCTAAAGAATATTATAAAACCAATGCTCTTCATGTTATGTTGAATGAGAAACTTCAACCCTGTATCTTTCAGATAAGAAACTAATATGAAAAAGCCATATGTATGAATTCAAGCATTCTATCATTACCGAATCTTAATTAAGATATTGAGAAAATGCAAACAGTTTATTTTAGTTAAAACTAAAATATGCTTAAATTAAATGCATTATTTATGATTCCACAGTTTGAGAGACTATGTGCAGCTAATGTGGAAATAAAACCACCATTATTTAATAATCCTATTCTGGTGTTTATTAATTTATTTACCTATTTATTAATTTTGAGAAGAGGAAGCCTTAAAAGGAAATAGCAGATGCATGTTTATGAAAACTAAGACATTTCTAAGGGCTGTTAAAAGAAATAGATATTCTATGACAGGTTCCAACAGCACCAGCCTTTGTTAGCTATGAAGTTAAATAATTTATTTTTTGTTTTGCAATATCTTCCAAACTAAAGAGACTTTAATAGCCAATTCCTATTTCTGGATTACATTTACTTATTTTTAACCATTCAAAAGGCTTAAAACAAATGTTGTCTATGAATTTATTAAATGGAAGAAACAAACATGCAAGAAGGAATTTTTGTCTTACTTGAAACATACAGAAATGGCTGATTATTATGGTCTGAATCTGAAGTTTCCCCACAGGTCATGTGCTAAAAGCTTGGTCACCAGCCTGGGGCATTACTGGGAAGTGGTACAACCTTCAGAAGGTAAGAGATAGCTGGAGGAAACAGGTCATTGTGGGTGTACCTTTGAAGAATGTATGGGGACCCACCCTTAAAGACTATACTAATACCTCAACCCATTTTTTTCTCTATCCCACTCTCTCTCTCTCTCTCTCTTTTTTTTTTTTTTCCTCTTCTTTCTGGCTACCCTGAGCTAAGCAGCATTGTTCCACTAGATGTTCATTTCATGATGTTCTACTTCAACACAGGCCCAGAAGAATGGCCAGCCAATTGTGAACTCAAACCTCTGAAACTGTGGTCAAAATAAATCTTTCTTTCATTTAAATTTACTTCTGTCAAGCAGTTTATCACAGTAGTGGAAAGCTGCCTAACACAGAAAGTTGGTATTAAGATGTACAGTCATTGTGGTGACTATAAATGGATATGTGGTTCAGAAGCCTTTGGAACTGATTTGAGGAAATAATTTGGAAAATTTTGGAGATTCGGGCTAAGAAAAGCTTAGAATGCCACAAGAGGAGTTTAGTGAATGGTACTAGTAGGAGCTGAGAAGACCAGAATACTGATAGAAAAATGGACAATAAAGACTGTGCTCATGAGGTTTAAGATGAAAATGAGGACTCTATCAGGGATTGAATGGAGGCTATTTGTGTTACATTTTGCCAGAGAACTTGTCTACTTTTTGTCCATACTCTGAGTGGTTTATCTGGTAGAGGAAATTTCAAGGCGACATAACACTCAGTCTATGGCATGGATATTGCTGGCTGCTTTTAGCCAGATTTATAGTGAGAATTTGGAGCAAAAAGAACAGCAGGAAGATCTGAAAAACTTGTGGTTTGGCCAGAAAAGGAGCATGCATAGAGTTGGAGCTGAAAGAAATGTAGTTGCTCAAGAGATTAACGACATCAAAGAAAAGCCAAGTACTTTGCACTGGAAAAAGAGGAAAGATGTTTCTAGGACATTTCAGTAAATGTTAGATCTCACCAATTGTAGACACAGGGGTATAGAAGTGGGAATTTATTTGAAAGACTGTTTGCACCAGGCCACCTGGGAAATGAGTTCCCCAGAATTAGTTTACTAGTATGTGGCCACTGAAGTCCTCACAGACCACTGTATCTGTGATTCATGTAGGCCCCAGGACTGCTTGTGTTAGTAATATATAATATATGTAATCAAATTACATATATTCATCTTCATGTTGTAATTCTTGCCAAAAAATAATATATTCACCTTCCATGATACTGAGTTTCCATGTTTCATTACTTCTACCCTCTTAGTTCTTTGTTCTTCAATAATATTAGTTCTTAATAAAATATCATTTACTTTACCTAATATATTTTGTTCTGCCTAATAAATTAGTGTAGATCCTACATGGATGATACAGTAAAATAATCTTGTGAAGGGAGATAATTTATAAATATGAAGCTAGAAAAGAGGAAATTCCATATAACATGTCATTACAATGTAAAAACAAAATATTTATTCAATTAAAAACAACAAAAACTCACTTCACAATAGATGAGATATATAAATGGTGTGTGTGTATAATTTTTCCTATAAATGCCTACTCTCTTCACAATAATTACAAAGTATAGCTAAATTATGTACAAAGAAAATTGCTCTTCCTTGATAGATCTCCCTCTATCTAATCCTTTACTTATACTTACATTTCTTTCCGTATGATATTGTGTCAAATTCTTAAAATTTGCAAATTACAGCACTTTATTCTCACATTCTATGCTTTTATGAGTTTCTTTAAAAATTACTTTTGGCCATCATAAGAAGTGGTATTGATTAACAGCAAAATGATGACTTTCTCTGTTTTATCAAGTTAATATTAAAAAAGATTACCATTTTTCCACTATTAAATTTTAAAAGTGCTCTACATCTTTAATATCTTCACACCATAGGAATAAAAATACTTTTATACACTAAAATCATGCATAATTCATTTACACTAAAGAAAGGAGCATGAACAGCATTTGCAAAATAAATGGGATATATTTTAATGGGACATGAAATGTTTACTTTATAAAAGACAAAATTACATTTTCATCATTTTAGGATTGTTCATTTGAAGTGAATCAATTATGAAATCCTTAACAGGGCACTCTTTCTGGAGCTATTGTCCATCTTTTTAAAATCTGAAATCGCATGTATTAATTATTTGGAGGTCTTCACAATTCCAGCATTTAGAGAAGAAAACAAAGTTCACTCTGCCTTTTTACAACTTTTTTTTTTATAAAATTCTCACTCTATTTTATTTATTGCCTCAATTTTTGAAACAACAACAACAAAATGTTCCAAATCTCAAAAAGCATTGTTCCCTGGTCTGCTAGTGAAGAAAGGCACCGGGCGTAAACACCGACTTTGACAGACTGTTCAGCATCCTGCTGCTATTCACCCTTCTCATCCTCGGCTCTAACCCAGCTAGGCCATTTGCCATTTTTTAAAATTTTCTTTGTGCTTATCCACTTACTCTATTTTTTTAGCCCAAGAATGCTCTCTCATCTTCTTTCAAAAAATTTGTGCATCCACTTAAAACTAGTGCAAGCCATTTCTCTTTCATAAAGCATTTCCCACACCATTATTTCATCTCCAATAGTCTCTCTGAATCTTGCTTGTTTTCTGTATCACTCAACCTGGAATTTGTTTTGCTCTATTTGTTATTTTCTGAAATAGATCTTATCTGCCTGATTGCAAGTCCTTGAACTGAGGAGCTGTAGCTCATATTGTGTTTGATCTTCCAGTTTTTTCTAATAGAATGTTTTATGCGGTGAAATCTTGTTCTTTAATTGCTCTTTCTAATTTTGGGTGATAAGGTTCATTATTCCAATTATACCTAAGTGTCTGTTTTCCTACCTAGAGTCAGAGTACTTTTCACATAAACTTTTCCATGTTATCTGAGACTGCATCTGTAAGGAGGTTGTCTTTTAGGAACTGTACACCCTGTTATACTCCAGGGAACTCTTCAAGGAAACATTAAACCTTATTTTTCATAGCCTGTTTCTAAAACATATTAATTCCTCTGAAGTCATCATCTGTTAAATTGAGACATATTAATAGCATATATTTTACATACATGCATATACCTACATGCATTATAGGTGACAAATGGACTTTGGACAGAAAAATCAAACTAATTTGGTAAGGTTTCAGAATAATTTGGGAGCAAATTTCTTCTTTTCTGAATCTTAATTTAAGCAAAATTATTCCTGAAAATATCTAAAACCAAACCACACTAAATAAACAAACTAACTAAATCAGAATACAATATAACATTTTAAACTGTAAAGCTATAAAGTATTATAAACTAAAAATTTTATACATTATAAAATTAGTTATTATTATTTTCTATATATCTTTTGTCTAAGGTTTGAGTTACATAGGATGTTGATATTACTAGTATGACAGGAATAATGTGTCCTGTAATAAAAATGGGACTCAAAATACCCATATCTTATTTCAGCAAATCACTTTTATATTCACATATTGAGTTTGAGTGGGTGGTCTTGAGTGAAAATCCTAGGATTAGATAAGTTGAGTCTTAGCTTTGAAATTCAACTTTGTTGCTCAAGTTTAAAAAATACTAGGAACCTTAGTCTGTTCTTCTAGAATATGTAATTAAAGCCTCCTGGCATGATTCCAATGAAGAAACAAGATAAGGTATGTAAAATCCTAGCTTTGCACTTAGTTCATAAGACACATCTAACAACTCAGAACTATTATTACAATTTGTTCTATCTTTTGGAAATAAATACATTGATTTGCACCTCCAATTTTTAATATACTTAATACTATCTGCTGTATAATTTTTCTTATCTTATTCAATATCCATGGCCAAATCTAATTCATCAGCATTTCAATTTACTCTTTAGGTGTTTTGAACCTTGTTGTATTCCCAACTTTATATTTTGTAAATTGTATGGCTGCAAACCATTACATTTTAGACAGCTTTAGCATATCAAAATTTTTATAGAATGAATAAAGCAAGATAGTCTGCTTGGAGATTACAGGTTAATGACTGATTTTATAATTTCATTAAGGCTTCAAATGTCTGTTACCTTCAGGTGCTCTGATAAACAACAGAAACAAAAACTAGGAAACCACTAACTTTTACCTTTAGGAATCAGTCGTTCAGTCTTGTTTGGAAGAAAACCAATACATCATGGAACAAAAAGAAGAGCAGAGGCACCCAGCACTACATGTTGTGGTTTAGGTGGAGGAGGAAATAAAGGAGTTGATGCTCCAGGACCAACGGTGGTCAAGAGGGAGTAGTCAGGTCCCTCTCCACAGGTGAGCTGGAACTTGCAGGGTGACAGGGGTTACAAGCAGGTCCTGTAGTAAGGAAATTTCAATAGGAATCTAAAGACAATAAAAAAAAAAAAATCTGAAATTGCAATAACTTTCTCTTCTAGAAAGTAAATCTAGGGCAAGTAATTATAACTTAATGAAGTCAAAGTTTCAATTAATTTAGTGTAATGTTAAGAAACAGAGAGTGGCTCTACTTTTATTTCTCCAACCCAAATAAGAAAAACACATAATCTCTATTAACTCCTTTTACAACTAAAATGATTTAGTATATTTATTCATGTAGTTTGAGTACTTGATTAACAATGAAAACATCTCTTTGTAAGTAAATAAAATGTATAGCACATCCATATGAATATATACATGCATCATTATATATATATATATATATATATATATATATATATATATACATATATATATAAGCAAGTGTTGTGTGTTTAGATACATCTTCACCAAAGTCTCAACTCCCACACATGCATGCAAATATATTCAATTTGTTTCTTCTGTGTAATCAGAATCCTTATTCTTAAATCTCTTCAAATGACATTTCCTCTGGATGTGTGCTCATTATGTAATTTCCTTTCTCTATTCTAATAATAAGCAACTACTTCCACTATTTTGTTTCAAATATTTATGTCTATAAATCACCTGCTAACTAATGTATAAAGCCTAATAGGATATTGGGAGAAACGAAGATGAGAGACTTGATTCCAGGATTTAAAGCAGCTACCTACAAGCAAATTAAAGAACTATATGTAGAATGACGAAACTGAAAGTCAGTTCAGAGGGAAAACTATCACTTGAAGGGAAGAGGTACTTTTGCCTAGCCATTGTATTTTGATTGCCTGAATTTGATCTACATAAATAGAAAACATGGAGTAAATAATTCTACTAAACTAACACAATTCTAAAAAATATGGCTTGGTGTGGGAATGGACGGTTAGTTGCTCCGTGTCTTAGCAGCAAAGGCTTCCCAAGTTTGAAGTTGCTCCGTGTCTTAGCAGCAAAGGCTTCCCAAGTTTGAAAGGCAGACCTGATTGATTCTATCCTATCAGGGATGTGGAGATTAGATAGATAGACATGGGTCTTCTTTTTCTGGATCGGCAGCTGCTATTATCAATGTCAAAGGCGCCCTTCGAATATGCTCCACCCAAATCCTGTGTCAGCTAAGCAGATGGCACAGCTCTCCTCCCATGCTGACAGTTTACAGAAAAATACAAGGCTTTTGTGGCTGCTCCATGCACTTCTGAAAGCATGAAAGGTGTAAAATCATAGAAAAAAAAAAAAAAAAAGATTACGGATCACAGAAGAATGGAGCACTTCATATGTAGAGATAGTATAAGATTTCATTTGTCAGTGCTGACAAGTAAAAGTCAAGAAAGCTTAAATTTGCCAGTAAATACAAATCAAGGTTAAGCTGTGTGTGGTGGTGCACTCCTGTAAATCCCAGTATTTCCAAGGCTGAGGTAGGAGGAAAGGTGTAAGGTCAGCTTCAGCAACCTAGCAAGAGCCTGTTTCAGAGCCTAGCAAGAGTTTAGTTTCATAAAAATTAAAAAGGGTAGGGCATGTAGCTCAGAGATAGAATGCCTCTGGGTTCAACCCCCAGCAATAGACAAACAAGCAAGCATTGGTGACCAAAATGATGATTATTTTTCAATAGTTAGAACATACAATCAAAATATTTCAGCTGAATAGGGAATAGTAAAAGTAAAAATCATTTGAAATAAATAAATTATTTAAAATTTAAAATGGGATTTTCTTATATATTTTATTTCTCATTCTTCATGGGGAAAACTGAGAAAGTTGCTTATTTTTAGCTTTTTATATGTTGAAATTTGCTTCTGGGTTATCTTTCAAATCAGTTCTGTTTCCATGATTTTACACTGCTGGTAATATTTCAAGTCTGCATAGGGGATACAACTACATTTTTTTGTTTTGTTTGGGTACTGGGAATTAAACCCAGAGGCATTCCACCTCCCACCTCTGAGCTACACCCCCAGCACTTCTTACTTTCTCTTTTTCAACAGGATCTAAGTTGCTGATGGTCTCTCTAAGGTGCTGGGGCTGGCTTTGAACTTGAGATCCTCCTGTCTCACCTCCCAAGTACAGGCATGCACCGCCATGCCCTGCCTACATTTTTTTTTTAACTTTATTATTTAGGGATTTTTTTAATTGTAATAATTCGTGCTTTGTATATATACATTTTTGTTAGGTACAAATTGATAGACAAATGTGCACACATTTCTCATCTGACCCTTTCCCCAATTCCCACCCCGCTCCCCCATCCTCCTTCCCTCTCAAGTTCAGTTCAGTGAGTGATCTTGATATAATTGTGTAAGTACATCATGTGCCTTAGGGTGCTCTCCCCCCCCCCAATCCTTTCAGTTAAAACAACTTCTTTGCTTATCAAGGATCTCTCCTTTTCATCTGGAGACCCTCTTATGCCCCATCTTCTCCCTAGCATCTGCATATTAGAGAGAACATATACTTCTTTACTCTTTGTGACTGGCTAATCTCACTTAACATGTTTTCCAGTTGCATCCATTTCCCTGCAAAGAACATGATTTTGTTCTTCTTTATGGCTGAGTAAAATTCCATTGTGTATATATCCCATAGTTTTGTAATCCATTCATCTGTGGATGGACATCTTGGCTGCTTCCACAGTTTGGCTATTGTGA
>PVLC010023016.1:0-26178 GCA_004027655.1 Graphiurus murinus | reverse complement strand
TATGCTCTCCCTAATATGTGAAAGCTAGGGAGAAAATGGGACATAAGAGGGACTCCAGATGAAGAAGGAGAATCCTTAGGTGAGCAAAGAACTTGACTTAACGGAAGGTGATGGGGGAAGAGGGGACACCCTAATGAGCATGTTGTACTTTCATGAACACATCAAAGTCAATCACTAAACTGACCTTGAGAAGGAGGGAGGAGGAGGGAGTGGGGTGGGAATTGGGGAAGGGTTAAATGAGAAATGTGTGCATGTATGCTTTTACCTTTACCAGCTTGTACCTAACAAAGATGTATGATTACAATGTACCAATTAAAAATAAATTTTTTTTTTTTTTTTTTTTTTTTTTGTGGTACTGGAGATTGAACTCAGAGGCATTCTACCTCCGAGCTATATCCCCAGCCCTATTTTTTATTCTTTATTTTGAAACCGAGTCTCACTAAGTTGCAGAGTGCCTCACTAGGTAGCTGAGGCTGGCCGCGAACCCGGATCCTCTGGTCTCAAAAAATAAATTTTTAAAAATAGAAAACTATTATAGTTTTCTAGGCAAAAAAAAAAAAGTAGAGACTCAGGCTACAATGATGTAGTAGGATGGAAAAACAGATGGGACCAAAATATACTTTGCAGGTAAAACTGATAAAGGTTACTAGTAAATGTATGAGATAAGAGAGTGAGAGAAGTATAAGAAGACTGTGTGTGTGTGTGTTGTACTAAGGATTAAACCAAGGGGCATTCCACCTCCAAGCTACATGCCTGCCCTATTTTATTTTTTATTTTGAAACAGGATCATGCTAAGTTACTGAAGCTGATCTTGAACCTGTGATCCTCATGTCTCAGCCTCCCAAGTACTGGGATTACAGGTATGTGACACCACGCCTGGCTTAGGAAGATTCTTAGGTTAGGCCTTAAGCTCTGGGTTGAAAGTGCTATTTATTAGCTGAGATGAGAAGACTGAGGAAGGTAGAGGTTCATGTGAGAAAATCAGGACTTGTATTTTAGATACGACAAGTTGTTATACTAATGACATCCAGATAGAGATATTGTTGCACTTAGATATAGAATGATCAGCCGGGCGTGGTGGCGCACGCTTGTAATCCCAGCATTTGGGAGGCTGAGACCGGAGGATCCCGGTTCGCGGCCAGCCTCAGCTACCTAGTGAGGCCCTCTGCAACTTAGTGAGACCCGGTTTCAAAATAAAGAATAAAAAATAGGGCTGGGGGTATAGCTCAGAGGTAGAACGCCCCTGAGTTCAATCCCCAGTACCGCAAAAAAAAAAAAAAAAAGATATAGAATGACCCCTTTATGAGCTCATAAATTGGTATTTGGAACTGATATAATGAAGTCATTGTAATCACAGCAGTGGATAAATCTATTATAATGGATTTATCTGGGTGATGGCGTAGGCCGGTAGGGTATGGCTGGAAAAGGTGGGTCCCTGGGGGGTGCAGCCTTGGGAATTATATATGGTTCCTCCTCTCCTGCTCTCTCTTGCTTCCAGGCTCCATAATGTGAGAAGCACAAACCATGTGCTCTCCCCCTCTCTACTTCCCACCTCCATGCCCTGAGATCTGGGGTTCTGGGCCTCACATGGTTTAAACCCCAAAACTGTGAGCTAATAAATCTTCCTTCCTCTAAGTTACATGGACAGGTTCTTCTGTGAACTAAATGCTGATGAATACAAATATCAAGTAAATAGTTTGCTACGAGAACAAGAGCTGAAAGACAGCCTACAGCTGGATTTATAAATTCACAAGGTATACAAACTAGATAAAACCGAATAAAAGAGAAAAATAAAGTAAGTTGAGGCCCAAACCCTGGTACATTCCATATTTACAGGTATGACAGATGCAAACAAAGGAGACAGAGAAGGAACAGCTAAACATGGAAAAAGAAATTTAGGATGATGTCAGAGATGTTATTTTAATAGAATCATTGATACTAATTATAATTATTATGCTTTACATAAACTTCATATGCTCTGTTCCATAAAATTCCACCTTAAAATGCAAAGGCTTTAGCCCTCTGCCTTAATTCTAGAAATACTTAAATAGTTATGAAACATCCACTAGAATAGGGTACTGTGCTAACTTCTGAGGAAATACAGATTAGCAATTCAGACACTCTTTTATGACATGGTTACAGTACGAATACATTTTTAAAAATTTGTAATCACAGAATCAAAATTCTATAGAAAAAAATGAGGAAGTCAGAAAGGTAGACTAATACTGAACTGTGGACAAGGCATCTTCTGAGAACTACCTGGCTAGGAATAGAGACAGCAATCAAGAATAGCAAGAAGAGCCAGAATAAAAGGGTGTGTTCAGATCATCGTCTACCCTTATATACCACATTCTCCGTTGTACCTTTATGTTCCCGCTATAGACAGAGGAGACCCTCTGCACACTTTAATTTCCTTCTGTCTCTATTCTTGTCTTGACTCTCTCTTCACCTACGCCTACTACAGCTTTAGAAGCTTTTGATTACAACTGATCTGTGTAGTGTTTTGCTGTTCCATCAAATAAAAAGTTTTTGAAAGTTCTAGTAAGACAAGGCAATGCCTATAAAATTATTTTAAACATTTTAAGTAATTCTCAATGAAAACATCATAGTACATCAGGTGTGGTGGCACTCGCCTATAATCCCAGTATTTGCGAGGCTGAAACAGGAGGATAGCAGGTTCGAGAACAGCCTCCACAATTTAGTAAAACCCTGTTTCAAAATAATAAATAAAAATGGCCAGCAGTGTAGCTCAGAGGTAGAATGTCCTTGGGCTCAATCTTCAGTACCAAAAAAGAAAAAAAAAAATTTTTTTTTTAATTCAGAGTAAAAGACTAAAAAATGTCTACATAGAAAAAAATGCATAAATTTGTCCTCCTTTTCTTCTTCCTCTCCATTTTAGACAAGTACAAATACAGGACAGAACTGACTTCAACTGCTTCCTTTGCAGTACCAATGAAAAGGTATAGATAAGCTGCATATTTATAAAGGAAGGAGACTGCTTTTAAATGAAGAGCAGTTGCAAGCAGTGACATACAGATAAATTAGCATGATTATGTCTGTAATGGTCACATAAATTCACCTAAGAAGGATTTAAAAAGTTTTTTCAACTCTAAAGAAGCTAAGGCTTTGAAAGCTGTCAAAAGCTTGCTAAAAATAGACTGATGTTTCCCTGGTATGCCAATCACACCCATGTATCACCAATACTGACACTACTCCTAACTTCCTCAGGATGTAACACTGGGGTGAGGAGCAGTGATAGCTATTCAGGCTCAGGAGGGCCAGGTGAGTTTCCAAGAGAGAGGTAAGGAAAGTATGAAAAGAAACAAGAATGGCAAATTTAAGAGGACTTCTTCCCCTGGTCTCTCAGGTCTATCTGTTCCTTTCTTTATATCATTTCACAGATGTGTGATTACTTCTAAGGAGTTAGAAGACTCCCAAAGTTCTTCTGATTCTTTCAAATGTAGAGAACACCTGATTCCTTGCCTCCCACCTAATAACTGAATTATCTTTCCTGGGGCACCTTGTTGAACCACCCATGTCAAGTGGCTCCTTCTAGGGAAGCACTGACAGCTGTTCATCTCACAGGATGGTGTGATCTTTGGATATGTTCCCGACTTGAGTTTCAACCAACTCCTCACATCTCTCTGATAGGGTACAGTAATTGAACAGAAGTCAATGGGAGATCATCATGCACTCAGATTCCAGATTCTGAAAGGGAACAAAAATCAAACCCTCCATTCTTTGCCTCTTCACCATGTCTAAAAATCTACATGCTAGAAACCAGTCTTGCTTATCAGTCCATCAAAACTAAATATAAAGCAGCAACCCTTAGAAGCCACATAATAAGCAATACTTTATGTACACTTAAGTCTATAATATAGATAATAAACATTAATACTTATTAGGTTGTATGTCTTATAAATCCAAATTATCTGCCATCTTACTAAAATCATTAGACACTATGAATATTCATTTAGTATTTAAATCCATGCAAAGCACTGCCTTACCTTTTCTAATACAGATAAGTTCATGGACTCCACAGGTTCTCTCTCCACCTATTTAAAAAAAAAAACTGTTAGGAGAAGTTAAAAACACAGAAAATAGCCTGTTACAAAGAACCACTTTAAATTAGCACCAAAAAATGATTTAAAAAAAGTTCCCTAATTTTTCTTTCAACTTAAAACAAGCATAATATCTTGATATTCAGGATTTTCCTAAATAATCCAGAAATTAAGGCTTTATAAAGTTTAGGAATAAAGATTCTTCATTCAAGAATTCTATTTTGAATGGTAAATTTCTTTACAGCAGAAATCACATTACCATTTCCCAAGTGCCTTCATTGTATCATCAAGAAGGAAACAGTGAAAGGGAGGACTCACGCTGGTATCAGACTCAACATATATAGGTAAGTTATTACTGAAAGGTCAACCCTGTAGAAGCACACGGTATATTCTACCAAGTATGCGCACAGTGAAAAAAGTGAAACAGACCCTTTCCCATTCTCCAGCTACCCCTCTTAAAAATTCCTAAGACAGGCCAGGCGTGGTGGTGTATGCTTGTAATCCCAGTATTTGGGAAACTGAGACCAGAGGATCCAGGTTCATGGCTAGCCTCAGTTACTTAGTGAGTCCCTCCACAACTTAGTAAGATCCTGTTTCAAAATAAAAGAATAAAAAATAGGGCTGGAGGTATAGCTTGGAGGTAGAATGCTCATGGGTTTAATCCCCAGTACCACAAAAAAAAAAAAAATTAAAAGAAAAATTCATAAGATAGAGCTGAGATGTAGCTCAGTGGCAAAGTGCTTGTGCTTGCCTTGCAATCCCCAGTGCCAAAACAGAAAAGACAAAAAGAAAAAAAAATGTAAGACAAATCTAATAGATAGCATGATGATATAAACTAAAAAATTTAACCAAAATAAATACTTCTTTTTTTGGAAAAAGTCTTTTTAAATGTTTCATCTTTTATAATCTCTATTAAGCAGGAAAATACAAATAAAGAAAAGCATACAAATCTATGAAGTCCTATGCAATTTGTTGTCAGAAATCATGCATGTGAGCTATTACAAAACAAAGCAAGAAAGAGAAATAGGCCGGCATCCCAGAGGTCCTCTATGCACCCTCACAGGCACTACGACTTTCCTGAGTTCTAACAAGGTGGCTTCTGTTGTTTACAAAACTTATATAAATGAAGCTGGGCGTGGTGGTGCACACTTGTAATTCCAGTACTTGGGAGGCTGAGACAGGAGGACTGCAGGTTCATAGCCAGCCTCAGCAACTTAGGCCCTCAGCAACTTAGTGAGATCCTGTTTCAAAATAAAAAATAAAATAGGTCTGGGGTATAGCTCAGAGGTAGAATGCCCCTGGGTTCCATCCCCAGTACCACATACATACAAAAAAAATTATATAAATGGAAACATTGAGTGGATATTTTGGGGTCTTGCTTCTTTTAATACGTTTGTAAGATTAATTCACTTTATTACTTATTGTGATTAAACAAAATGTTTAATTTGTTGTGATTAACTTGTGTTTATACATACAGTTCCACTATGTATAAATACACACATATGTGCACACGTCTCTATATGTTACATATACATGAACTTCAATTTACAACAATTTGGATTGGCTTGAGACTGGGTCTGTTATAAATACTTTTGCTATAAAGTCTTTTATACATACCTTTTATTGCCCATATACATGCCTCTCCTGGGTATACACCCAAAAGAAAAACTGCTAGGTTATGAGTTAAATATGTATTTGGCAAGGTAATGATAAAAATAATGGCAAATAGTGGAATGAATAAAGAAAATGTGGTATATATAAACAATGGAATACTATACAGGTTTTTTTATATGAGGATATTCCAACAATTGCAACAAAATAGATGAATGTTGAACACATTATGCTAAGTGAAATAAGCTAGACACAGAAGTACAAATACTATAGAATCTCACTTATATGCATAATATGTAAAAATTGACTCTGATATAGATAGGAGAGGCTGGGGTTAAGGGATGGGAAAACAGGACATGTCAGTCAATCAAACAGCAAGAATAAGTTTTAGTGATCTATTGTACAGCATAGTGACTATAGTTAAAAATAATGTTACTGTATTCTTGAAAAATCTGAGAGTAGATTCTAAATGTTCTCACCACAAAAATTAAAAAATAAGTAGATGAGGTGAGACATAAGTTAACTGACTTGATTTAATCATTCCACAATGTACACATATATCAAGATATCATATTATACCTTATTAATATATACTCATTCTAATTTATTGCATGAGTAATTTTATTACTTATTATGCACTATATATTTCCATGATATAAAAACATAATGCCACCAATTTAATGTAAGCAAAGTAAAAATTTGTAGAGTTCTGTATATGTATGATCTTTTCTTTATGGTGTGAATTTTTTAAAATTTTGTATAATAGCAATATTAAATAATGTAATCATTTAGTTCATTATAGAAACTTATTGTGAAGAGTTTGGTTATAAGAAACAAATATCTTACAGCAACTACATGAGAAATAAAAACCATGGTATCCATTAAAAAAGTAGGTCATCTGGGAAGCAAGCTAAAAAAACTAGAAAACAGTATTTCTATCACTAAAGTAGGTTAGACCTACAGTCTAATTTGGTTGTAACAATGCCATTGCTTCCTTATTATCAACAATACAGACTAATCACTGATTATCAGAAAGACAAACATAGCACGAAAAACCATCTATCATTAAACTATGACTATTAAAAGTTGTGATTCAGCAAAACCTCAGGGTAAAATGCAGTATTAGCTGGAATATTACCAATGAGCAACCACAGATCACTTACTGAAGGGTTAGAATGAAATATATCTACATACTACATACTTTAAAGTTGAAGAGACACCAATCTAATAAGTGTGTATTCACCAAAGTATAAGAAACTAATTTCAAGACATTAGAGAATCGAGTAATAACAATAAATATTGAGGCCTATGATGTTTTCATAGGTTACTTAGAAATATTTCTTCCATATAATCATTAAGGCATACTCTCTAGAAGTTAACATTTATAACTTAGCTTGAGTTATGTACTTTATTCATGTAACCAGAGTGTACTTTTTAATGTCTGTAATTAAAACTAGAATCTCCTACATATTTAATGTAAATTGGTTAGATTTTACTATATACATCTAATTTTAAACAAGGCTCAGTGTTAACAGTAACAACAACAACAAAAACCTGTGGGGATGACAATGAAAGCTAATTTCTTTTAGAAGTATTAAATTTATCAATATTAAAAGAAGCTCATAAATAAAAAGCTAGTCAAAAGAGTTATTATACCTTCAATTTAACATCGATAGATAATTTTCAAACTGGTCAAAATTACTCATAAAAATCATACAACTAACATAAGAAGAGACTAGACCTCAGAAATAAAAGTTGTCTAGCTCATTATTTTATAGTATGATAAAGTAAGTCAGACACTAAAAGTTGTCCAGGGACATTAGTTTAATTGTCAGGAAAATTTAAATGTTACATATAACATATTTTAGGGAGTAAAAATTGATTTTTCTCCATTTTTATGAAAAAAGAGAAAAATTATCAAACTGTTTTCTAATCCTGAAGGCAATTTAAATAAAAGTGAATTTCACCAAAAAAATAAAAAATAAAAAACAAAAACTATTCTCTGAGGCAATATTAACATTGCTCTTAAAATAATCATTTCAGCAACATGGAAATGAGAAATAGAAAATGACAAGCTTAGTCAAACTTACCATCTTTTCCCTTAGGCAAACCATGTAGGAGCATACTCTAAACTGGCATAGCCCTCCACAATTGGCATACATAAGGGGAATAAGAGGAAGCAGATTGCATGGGTACAAACACACATGTTCTGTGATCATATGCATGCATGTTTGTATGTAAATATACACATAACTGTCTACCTCTCTCTGCTAACAGACTGTGGGTTAAGTATGATATCTAATTGTATTATACCCTATTTATATAATAATGATTTCTTTCTAACAATAACATGGTAACTGGGATTTTTTTTTTTAATGCATTTGGGTATACAAAAATGGAATTAATCCCACGATTTAGTTCAAGAAATCTTTTCCAAATTCACTTTATCATGTTCTGACCATTAATTTGAATCAATTTGAATCACCATGATTTACAGGTTCTATTTATTTCTTTGTGGCCAAACAATGAAAGGCTACTTTAGATGTGTCTTAAATTTCATTTCATCTAAAGATTCTTCTCCAAAGCACATCCATTAAAGTAGGCACAGCTTTTAAGTTATCATCTATCATTTGAATCCAGGGGCATTCCACCTTCAAGCTACGCCCTCAGACCTATTTTTTATTCTTTATTTTGAAACAGGTCTCACTAAGTTGTGAAGGGCCTTACTAAGTAACTGAGGCTGGCTATGAACCTGTGATACTCCTGTCTCAGCCTCCCAAATACTGGGATTATAAGCGTGCGCCACCACACCCGGCTT
This sequence comes from Graphiurus murinus, assembly GCA_004027655.1. NCBI lineage: Eukaryota > Metazoa > Chordata > Mammalia > Rodentia > Gliridae > Graphiurus > Graphiurus murinus. Next base: position 17,688 of record PVLC010023016.1, on the reverse strand, counting down.
TGTGATAGCTAATTCTTACAGCAGGCACCTACAGTACTCATGACAAGGATGCAACTTTAAATATCCCTACTAACTTAATCACTAACCTCTAGACACATTTTAGTCCCTAATGCAGACATTCTTTCAAGGTCCCTAATTTAAAACATAATGTTGTGGAAAGATCATGGATTCTGAATTGAGCCAGACTTCAATTCCAAAGCAACACCTAGTACAATCTTTTTAACACCTTGTGCTTATTACTTACTCTGTAGAGTATAAAACAAAAACAAAAAAACAAAACAAAAAAAAACCACTAAAGCCACTTGTAAAGTAGTAATAAATATAACCCCACGACAGAAAATTGCTTTCCTCTTGCATGTTGACTCTGGTAGGTTGGTAGTAACTGCTGAAGTGAGGAATGAAGGAAGATGTTGCCCAAGATTCTGAAACCAAGTCCATAATCAATGGGAAAAAAGATGCCTTAATAAAGCAAATGTCTGCTGCAGTCAAGAGAGCAGGAGATGATGTTAACCATGACCAAGATAATGCACAGATAATGTCTGGTTCATGATGGACTCCAGAACATCCTTTGCATTCCCAACAAGAAGAATATAAAATTCAAAGACAACTTTTAAGTTTAGGCCCAGGAAACAGATTTCTTCTCTTCAACAGCATCAGTTATCACTGAATTTCAAATGCTCTCCTGTGAAAATACTCCAAAATAAATGTGAACCTTCTCACACTGCTTAACTTGCACTCTTTCAAAACTTTAAAAAACAAAGTAAATAAACCTGTAAGCCTCCAACCCTATGGGAGCAATCCTCCCAAACTGGAATTTCTTAGCTCTCTGTTGCTGTTATATAATAACTGTAAAATTAAAAGTCTGAATAAGTCAAGTCCTTTCTACATGATGATAAGTGCATTTTATCTACAGTATTTGTATCCAATAGCAGCCTAAATTTAGGGACACATAATCACTACCATAATAGATTCACACAGAATAACCAACCACATCTCTATTCTTAACAATAGCTTAGCCTAGAGCACCTTATAATTTGTAAAGCATGCTCAATACGGTATCGTAGTTGATCCACATAAATTCATCTTATAAAATTAAATTTACAGTTTTCAAATTAATTCATTTCCCAACTGCTGAGCCATTTTTTTTTTATTGGTTGAGTTACTTTTTAATTCAGTTTCTTTGGTTGATTATGTTTTTGACTATTAGAAGCTTATTAGCAAACAATAAATCGCTGAATAAGTGCATATTCACAAAAGAAAGTTCTACTTAACTGAAATTTCTAGAATAACAGAGAGTAAAATAGCTTATTATTCTGATTGCTACACCAGATCAATTGTTAAAATCTAAGTATGCTTTATTGCATTAGTAAATTCAGAATACTGAATATAATTTATTACTTCTCTGATTCAAGATATTATTTTATATATCAATTTGAACATAGTCCTAAAAATGTGAAAATAAAAAATGTTCTGAATAGGTTGTATGGCTCTTAGAAATCTGTAAACAAATCCTAAAGCAATTTGTTGTGTTTTCACTATTTCCTCCTTCCAAAAAAGAGTAATTCAATAGTTTCAATTTATTATATTTCAATTAATTATGGCATTAATACATATACAAAGTATGCATACATGTATTTTACTTAAAGCGTGAAATGTTCTTATTTTATTCAATCTTACATTATTGATATGTAGGCACTTTTGCATGAGGTATTAAATTGCTGGGAGGGGAGGTGATACAGCTAAACAGAAATCAAATCTAAGAAGAAAATCTACTATATACTATGTACAAACATAATCTTTAAAAAAAAACACTAATGCCAATAGTATTACTCAATAACTTGTATAAATTAAGCCAATGCATGATTCTCTTTGCTTTCCCCATGACATGTAATATTGCCTTCTATTACTATCTTAGAACTACCAAAATATGACAGACAACTTTTTCCTGAGTGTTTTCTATTGATTTCTAATTTTGTTCAGTAAGTTAGAGAAGGAACCTCAGATAAACTGTAAAGTTACTCAGAAGTACTTCCAGAGGTCTCTGAACAATCCTACCTAAATAAACAAATATGTCTCAAGTCTTTGGGGGAAAAAATTAGAAATTTCATCATTGCTGTAAGTCAGAGTATCACTTTTCAAGAATTTCTTGATTGAATTTCATGACTGCTGGGCATGGTAGCACATGCCTGTAATCCCAGTATTTAGGAGGATGATATGGGAGAATTACAGGTTCCAAGCCAGCCTCAGCAATTTAGCAAGACCTTGTTTCAAAATAAAAAATAAAATGGGCTGGGGTTGTAACTCAGAAATAGAATGTTCCTGAATTTAATCCCTAGTATCAAAAAAAAAAAAAAAAAGTTAAGAATGTCATTGATTAAACTGAACAATAATTTTTACAGAAATAAATTACTTGTATTATAGACTATGGATAGGTGTGGCTTCTAATTATATTATCCCCTACATATACAGTAATTACATTTCTAACAATAATATGGCAGGAAAGAGTAATATTACTCCCTTGAAAAAAATAATATAACATGTTTGTATTGGAGTTTTTTAGTTCAGTATTTCGAACGGCTTCTGAAAGTCCAAATTCTTTTTAGAATATTAGGACTGAAAGAAGCCTTTAAGAACATCTCAGAATTCTAAAAATGGTTTTAAAAATATATGTAAAAGTGTGTGGCAAACAGTAACCTGAACTACAAATAAAAAGCATATATACACACATATGTAGATGCATTCTCTCATTTAACCTTCCTTTAAAAATTTTAATATTGCTGCTCAGAGAGGTTAAGTAGTTAAATTAGGTATAGCAAATTAACAATAAAGGTGTTTATTTTTTACATTAGCAAAATACGTTGCATAGTCTTTCTTACAGAAGAGACAGTAAAATGTAGACTGGATGAGACAGGGCATAGGCCAAATCATTAAAAACTAGCTTTACCTTGAGGTTTTGAAAATTCAGATTCAAGTTTTACAAAGATAATTAGCACTAATTTGAAAAATGAAAGGAAACAAGACTGGAGATAAGACTAGTTAGGAAACTAATGCAAGTCTCTTAATGATATAAGGGCATAAACTAAGTGTAAGCACCAAAAAACATAAATTCGTTTGGGATATAGACGTGGCAGGACTTAGTGAATTATAAGAAAGTGTTGATGTCTGGGTTTCTAACTTAAATGTCTGGTTATTTAAAATGCCATTCAGCTGGTAAATTTGCATGAAGTATGAGTAGGGAAGCTAGATTTGGTGGCTGCACTTAAAACTTTTGTTGAGGACATTCCTAAACTAAACATGGGTTGCTGTACATGAGGACATCTGTACAAAGATACCTCGTTACTATTTGAAATATGTCAGGAAAGTGCTGTGTTAGAAATATTCATCTGGACAATGGATGGAATTCATGCAGATAATATACAGAATTCCATGAAACAATTCAAGAAACATGAATTGAGGACATGCTATACAAGATCTAACAGGTACAAAAATGACTAAGATGCTATCTTAGAGAAACTTATATGTAGACTGGGATAACATTTGTAAACAAGTAATTACAAAATTATTCAGTGTGTGCAGTATGTATAAAGCAGGCTACAGCAACAGGGTTAAAAACAGAAACACAAGGAACGCACAGAAACACAAGGAATGCGAGGTCAGGCAGATGAAGATAAGACTACATACTACATAGTAAGGAGAAAATTTCAAAAACCACGAAACAAGCCAGGCATGGTGGCACATGCTTGTAATCCCAGTACTTGGGAGGCTGAGACAAGAGGATCAGTGAGGCTCTCTGCAACTTAGTGAGACCCTTTCAAAATAAAGAATTAAAAATAGGGCTGGGGATGCAGCTCAGAGGTAAAAGGTCCCTAGATTTAATCCTCGGTACCAAAAAAAAAAAAAAGCCAACACTCAAAGAATAAATACACTGCATAACAATTCCATGTCTTAATGGCTAAGTAGAACAATGATTCCTAACATGGTATCGCCAGACAGCTAGGAAAACAATAAGGATCTGTAAACTACTCAATATTTCAAAATACCTTTTAAAAATTGTACCTTTACATAGGTTAGAGCTAACTTCTTCACCACTGAGTGGAATTATATTAGTTCACCATCATCTTATGACTTCCTGAAGTCTTCATTAGCAATTATATGTCTGACTGATAAAGGAGGAAATAAATGATTACTTTGTAGAAATAATTTGATGCTGTAAAATAAGGGCTTTACACAGAGGAAGAAATAAAGTGATTCTTAGTACTCAAAGGTCTGTACTTAAGGGCTATAATATTGGGACAGGGCTAATAAGATTATGTTTAAGTGATATAAATGACCTACTGTTCAAAACACTAGTTAGTTATGCAAAGGATTCCAGACACATGACTCAAGAGTGATCCAGACACAAGAGACAGTGGTTTTGGTCTTCTTGAGCCAACATGAAGCTCCAAAAAAGCTCTCCTAATATTTTTTTTTAATTGGTGCATTGTAATCATACATCTTTGTTAGTTACAAGCTGATAAAGGCATACATGCACACATTTCTCAAAAGTGTTATGCACAGTTAAGGGGTAATATAGAAGCTTGATTGTTTATTTTTGGTATCGAACCGGGGCATTCTACCTCCAAGCTACACTCCTAGCCTGATTTTATTTTTAATTTTGAAACAATGTATCACTAAGTTGCAGAGGGCCTCAGAAGGTTGCTGAGGCCGGCCTCAAACCTGCAATCCTCTTGTCTCAGCCTCCCAAGTACTGGGATTACAAGTGTGCATCACCACGCCCAACTAAAAGTTTTAATGGATACTATTTTAAAGGACAACTGAAATCCAACAGCCCACCACTATATTGCAAATTTTAAAACATACCGCTACAAGTTGGGAATCAGGTATTATGTCTAGAACAGAAAATATTCTACAGCTGTCTTCAAATGGCAGAAATGATGTGGTGTACACAGAAAACAGTGGGCTTTTAATTGATGCTACAGAAAGCAGAACTTGGAGGGAAAGACAAAAGTTATTGAATGGCAGACTTTGGGTCAAATACAGGATTTTGAGCCAAATACAACAACTTTAAGAATATAAAAATTAAGCTTGCCATGGTGGCACATCATTACTGGATTTTTTTATACAAAGGAAGTATGGTCCATCTCTTGGTGTTTACATTATATTGTAATTGTTTAAAATTATATCTTCCTTCTCACTAGAATGTGAACTCTTTGAGGAAGAAATGTATCTTATTCACCTTTATAGCCCTATGAAGTTTGGTATGGAACACTGTGTACAATAAATGTCTATTAAATTAACAGATGAATGAAGCAACTGGATGTTTTAAGAACTTCTCTGAGAAGAATGTTGGATGAGATGCTTCTGGGGCCCCTAAAATTCTCAGATGTTCCTAATACAGAGTCTTCATGTAAAGCTCACTTTATAATACAGCCTGGGGATGGTGTATACAAGAGAATCTGCTATAGTAATAAGAAACACAGTTAAATTAATTTAACCTGACCTCTTTATTTGAAATTTATTATTTCTTCACCAAACTATAAAAGACATAATTGTTGATCTTTATTTCATCACCCTTACTTCATCACCTTAAATGTTTAAGTATAAAAATATGAGAGTACTTCGAATACAGAAGAGGCTGGGGGCATGCAATCCAGTGGCAGAGCAAGAGCCTAGAATGCATGAGACCCTAGGTTCTGTCCCCAGCATAAAATAAAATAAAAAAAAAAAGAAGAATCTCTAGAATGTAATTTTTAAAGGCAAAAAGGCTTCAGTAGACATGGAAAAGGAATGTCACATTTAACTGTTAGAAAAAAGAATGGGTGAACTTGAACTAATGAATTAAGAAAAAGTAGAAAAACTGAAAATGATTTTAAGAAATTACAAGTTATAGGGTCATATCTGAATGCTATCTGGCTAATCTTTCTGTGCATTCTACACAAACCATTTTACTTTTACCGCTTTACAAGAAACTCTACCACAAATTGGTTTGGGAAATAAAGTACACAACATGCATTAGTGGCTTTGGTTTTCTGGTTTTTATGCTCTAGTAAAAAGTATAATGAAGAAGCCGGGCGTGGTGGCACACGCTTGTAATCCCAGCATTTGGGAGGGTGAGATCAAAGGATCCGGGTTTGCGGCCAGCCTCAGCTACCTAGTGAGGCACTCCGCAACTTAGTGAGACCCTGTTTCAAAATAAAGGATAAAAAATAGGGCTGGGGGTATAGCTCAGAGGTAGAATGTCCTTGAGTTCAATCCCCAGTACTGCAAAAAAAAAAGTATAATGAAGGAAAGAGTTAGAAACTACTGTTCTTGATAACAGGACTATCAAATAAGGTCTTATTCTTCATCATTTTACCTAAAGTTGATATCTGAAACTGATGAATGTGTCCTACATATAATACCTAATCCCTTAAATGAAATAAACATAAACACACAAATAAGTCAATTTTGGAGTTCACAGAATCTGACATAAAGTCCCTAGATATGTAAGCTACCGGTGATTTGTCATGTAGATGGAAAGTACTATGAAAAATTTTACTTAGGAGGAACACCAACTCAATATAGACAAATAATGAAATGACTATAGGTCCCTTGCACATCTGTACAGATGAATACACACACATACACACAGAGAAATGTTACAAATAACTTGCGTTGTTTGAGTTAATCTAAGAAACAGGGGCTGGAAGTTGCTGTAGTCTTTCACTTAAGTATCCTAGAGGTGTGATATTAATTTTCACAATAACCTCCTCAAAAACAAGGCAAAATATAGACACTTCATTCCCAGTCCATGTTTTTGGAACAAGAGAAAAGTTCACATTAGTGCCCCCTACGTTATCTAAGAACTTAATTCTTATTAAGCTACTTTTTGAAAATATAAGTATTGCTGGCACTAAAAAAAAAAAAAAAAAAAAACTAAGAAGACTGATATTTGCAGGATCCCAAGAGCAATGTGTTGGTTGTAAAGCCATATTTACTTCACCATTGTGAAAAAGCAGTTTTGAGTGTTGGGGGAAAAAAAATCCATTTGAGGAGGAAATTAACCGCACCCCAAATTCCCTGGTCTCCTACAACAGCAAACAGAGGGGGAATGGACAAACAGTGCGGCCCAGCATCAACCCCACATCAGGGACAAGAAGGGTTAGAAAAGGGTCAGCAAAACTAGACTCAGTTTGGCAGAGAGACAGGTAGGGCAGTAGGAGGGATGTGGGGCGAGGGCAGAGGGAAGGGGTGCAGCCCGCGCCCCTGGTGGCCCTCGCTCCTCCCAGCCGGTCCCGCGGGGTCTGCAGGGCCGGAGCTCCACTACACGCGGCGAGAGGCGGCGGCTCCCGCCCGGTACCTGCGGGTGACCGGCTCCTCCCGCGCGCGGTGCCCAGGCCGACAGAACCGCGAGGGCCGGAGCGCTGCCCGCCAGGTCCCGCGTCCCCGGGCGCCGCTCCGCCCACCAGCCTCCCGGCGCCGTCCCAACCCCGCGCCTCCCCCTCGGCCTCGGGAGCCCACGGTCCCCGCGTCCCGGCCTCCGCCCCGCCAGCCCCGCCGAGCCCCGCCGGCTGGGCATTCCCTCGGCGCACCGCCGTCGGCCTCCACTTACCTTCGATCGCCATGATGTGCTCGCCATGGACCGCACCAACTGGCTGGCGGGGGCGGCGGGCCGGCGGGCGGAGCACACGCGGGGTCCCGGGCGGGAGGGGCGGGCCCCGGAGCCGCCGGGCTGCGCGGCCGCGAGGGGACGGCGGGGCGGGACGGGACGGGGAGGAGCCGAGCGCCCGAGTGCCGGCGGCGGAAGGAATGGAACCTTCCCCGGCCGCCGCCACCGCCGCCGGCACGTGACGCGCCCCGCCCCCACCCCGCCGCCCGCGCCTCGGGATTCAAAACAGGTGCGCGTCCCGAGAGCTGGGGGGGGGGGGCGCCAAGGGGGGAGCGAGGTGCGGGGGGCCGGGACCACGCCCCAACCGCACCGGCTGCATCCCGAGTGGACGAAGGATGGGAGTAGGAGAGGACGTGGTCAGCACCATGGACAGGTCTCCTCCGTTGAGGAGGGCTGGGGATTCCCAGCCAGTAACTCTTGGATTTGGTAATTGGAAGGTCTGTTTTAGTTTGGCTGTGTTTTGCCTGATCAGCCAGATATTCGCCTCAGATCTCTGCTGTAGAATAGACAGCTAATTGGGGGGAAAAAAAAAGAGGTATTCTGAGGACAGCAGCGTTTCCTCTCCCTCTCCCTCTCCCTCTCCCTCTCCCTTTCCCTCTCCCTCTCCCTTTCCCTCTCCCTCTTCCTCTCCTCCTTCTCACACACACAAGCATGAACACCCCTCAGCCTCGTTCCTGATAAGGATTACCGACACCTTGAGCTTGGGGTCCCCCTTGGAAATATGAGTTGGCATTTGTCTACACATTGTAAACACACATTTGAAGCCATACAAAAGTTGGGTCAGACAGATGTTTTGACAAAGGGTCTGAAAAGCATGCCGCAGGCATATTTTTAATTTGCAGGCCCATGAGCATTATGAACAGACTCAGACCAACCCTGAACAGAGTAACAATTTAATATTTATCTATTTTAGTGCTGAGACTTGAACCCAGGGACATTCTACCTCTGAGCTATACCCCCAGCCTTTTATTTTTTGTTTTGAAATATGGTCTCTCTAGGTTGCTGAGAGTCCTGCTATATTGAGGATGTCCTTGAATCTGCAATCTTCCTGTCTCAGCCTCGCAAGTACTGGGATTACAGGCCTAAACCACACAGACTGACACTTAATTTTTACTTGAGGTACTTCAACCATTCACTCAACCATTTACCCAACTCCCAACTTCATTTGGTACTTTAAGAGCCTGGAAAATCAAAGGTATAAACAGCATTAAACAGAGTTAATGTTCCTCCCATGTGAAGAAAATGCCTAACTCCTAGGGCAATATAGCTATGTTAGGGATTGACACAAAGAATAAAATATCTTGCACTTATGTAAGTGAGGTTGGACCGTAATCTAGAGCAGAAACTGCCTTTCGTTGCTTTTATATAACCTCTCCCTCAGTCACAGTTTATGTTTATTGAATATCTGTTGAGCCAGGCACTGTGCTGAAAGATGGCTACAAACAAGAATTGTTCTTCAAAATTCAAACAAGATATTGCTCTACCCAGAAAGTCTATAGCTCAGTGTAGGAAAACTGTGTGTGTGTGTGTGTGTGTGTGTGTGTGTGTGTATGTGTGCGCGCGCGTGTGTGTGAAACGTATCTGTGGGATTTTCACAAAATATCTGTAGTTAATGTAATTTTCCCTGGGCAACCTTTCTTAAAACAATCTTGAACTCCCAAGACATTGGTTTGAACTTGAAACCACAGTTCTAGGTTTGTGGTTTCTGGCTTGCTGCACCAACCAATTGTTCATCCTTTTTAAGAATTTCATACTGAAGGACAGACAAACTTCATCATCATGTCAGCACCAATTATACAAGTTACTGTGTGTGTGTATGTGTGTGTATGAGTTTCTGTAACCCAATTTCACATTACAGAAGTATGCTCAAAAAATTTTATTTGGGGAGAAGGAAACTTGAGCTTCAAACTTGTCAAATCTGCTGCTCAGTATTGATGACATCCCCCCCAGATTAAAATGCATAATTCTCAATTTCCCAGCATTTCATAGAGCTTCTGAGTTTGCTTAGCAGCTGCTATTATTTAAACATGATTTTTCCCTGCCTAACTTGTACTGAATTTTAACTGCCACTGTAATAGTATTGAGAGGTGGTGTGGCCTTAAAGAGGTATTTGATCTTGAGGGCTCTGTCCTCATGAAGAGACTAATGTCGTTTCTACCAGGCTCTATTAATTACCATTAGTTGTCATGAGAGAGTTATTAAAAAGTGGGTCAGCTCCTTTGTCCCCTCTCTCTTCCACGCCTACTCATTTGCCACTCTCACACACAGACCCCACCTTGTGATGCCACCTGACATGTTAAGATGCAGTATGAGTCCCTCACCAGATACAGTTGCCCAGTCTTCTTACCCTTTAAAACCATGAACCAAAATAAACCTCTTTAATTTTCAGATTATACAATCTCAAGTTGTTGGCTATAGCAACAGAAATTGAGCCAATATGGTAGCCACTTTAAATTAGCTTTTTCATTTACCTTCTTCATATACTCCTATTTCTAAAAGTAGGTGATGGGTTCAATACTTTTAATTTGGTGGAAGGTCAATTATAATTTAATTTTTTTTACTTTTTGTTAATTACATATTCTGCCACAAAAAGTGTTTCTAATCTTGATCTTATACCTCCAATCTTTAGATTATACACTTTAATCCACTAGGAGATGTTCAAGACCTACTTAATTTTTAATTGTTTATTCTTATTTATAATAAATTATTCACAAAATAGTTTCCAAACATATAATTCAAGCAAACTACATACTTTTCCTATCATGCATTGTGGAGATGGAGCTGAGATATGAAAAGAAAATTAAAAGAAATAAAAATAATTTCCTTTCTTGTGACTATGAAATTAAAATGCTTTTAGTATTTTAAGTTTCAAATCAGTTTTCCATAGAAATATTAGTTTAAGTGACAGTTTGATTTCTAGGAGGACCATAAGTTTGATCAATCAGTAATATGACTGAAACATCAGTGGAAATATTGAGCAGTGAAGATGAATTTTGTGGGAAGACCAAGTCAAAGGTAAAGTAAAAAGTAATTTTATCTATATTAGTAACTTTTGTCAGTCAAACTGAATAACTAACCACCATTAATAGCAATATCATCTTGAAGGGAAAGTATGTTCCAAGTTACAGAAGTTCTCAATGTGCTTTTAAGAAACAGCCCACCTTTTTAAGCTGAAACTTTCCTGTATTTAATTTAAACTATTCGATTGAAAAAGAACAAAGGCTCTAAAAGGATAAAAATAATACTATCTAGCAACATATAGATGCATATATAGAACTAGAAACTTAATACATATCAATATAAAATATATTTTTTAGAATTTAGTAGATGTTAAATTATGTTATTCAGAGATTTTGAGTCTTTGAGTAATGACATTTTTAAGCATTAAGTTTTTTTAGCAATTGTAACTGTCTGAAAAGAAGTGGATGCATATCTAGTGAAAAACCAAGTTAAAACCATTAATAAACTGGGCGTGGGGGCTCCCAGTACTTGAGAGGCTGAGACGGAGGATCGCAGGTACGAGGACAGCCTCGGCTCCTTAATGAGGCCCTCCACAACTTAGTGAAACCCTGTTTTAAAATAAAGAATATAAAAATAGAGATAGAAGTGTAGCTCAGAGGTAGAATGCTCCAGGGTTCAATCCCCAGTCCCTCAAAAAAAAAAAACCCACTAATAATTCATTTATTTGATCAATCATAATGCTTGTTATAATAACCAGTTATAATACTAGCTATGTATTTTGGTAATTTTGTCTTTTTTCTGCCCCTCATGAGGTGAAACAAAAGATGGCAAATTGTCTTTATAAAATATTATTACTGCTTTTTGCATATATAAATTAGTTTTTGTTAAGCCAAATGTGGTGATACATACCTATAATCTCAGTACTTGGGAGGCTGAGACAGGAGAATTGCAAGTTCAAGGCCAGTCTCAGCAACTTAGCAAGACACTCATCAACCTAGAAAGACCCTGTTTCAAAAAATACAAAAAGGACCTGGGGGTATTAGCTCAGAGGTAGAATGCCTCTGGGTTCAACCTCCTGTACCACACACACAAAAAAAGTTCCTGTTTAAAATGAATTAAATAAATATAATTATCAGAGTTTTATCAATGTATGTAATTGACTGATTTGTTTATATTTATTATGTCCTCACCAAACTGTGTATCTGCCCATTCCTTGACCTGAGATTAGCCTCTGGAATGGTGAGAAATCAATTTGCTGTTTATAAGCCAAAGAAAGAGAGAAAGTATACTTGCCTTTATGAACCTGTATATTCCAACAACACACTGTCTCCAATTAATTGTGCATTATTTAATACTCCTTTGGTTGCAAATGCGAGCAACTCAACTTGAACTAACTCAAAGAAAATGGAAAGTTAATTATGAATAAATAAGTATATAAATAAAACCAAGCCTCAGGATCGGCTAGACTTTGAAACCCAAATGACATCACTATTCTTTCTGCCTCTCATCTTTACTTCTGTCTGCATGTTGGCTTCATTTTGATTGCTCACTACTGACTAACTTTCTTCCTATGGCAGAAAAACATGACCCTTGAGAGATTCCAAATACAGTGCATCGGCTCTGCCAGCTTTCTGTGCCACAAATCCATATATTCTCAAGAAGGTGGAGTGTCATTAACTCAACTTAAATGAGCTACCTACTCCAGACCAATCAGGAGGCCATATACTAAAATTAGCTCAGTTTGGATCAGGTGCCTATCTCTGAAGAAATCCTCTGTGGCCATAATGGCATACGCATGGAAAAATACATTACTCCCAGGAGACCCATATTGATGAACTGGAAAATAAAGAAGATCATTCCCAGAGGGAGTTTTTGAACAGCAAAAACGTTAAGTGTAGCCAGGAATGGTAGTACCTGTGGTCCCAACTAGTGGGAAGACTGGGGGAGGAGGATTGCAAGTTCGAGGCCAGCCAGGACAGCTGGGCATGGTGGCACACACTTGTAATCCCAGTACTTGGGAAGCTAAGACAGGAGGATTGCAGGTTCAAGGATAGCCTCTGCAAATAGTGAGACTCTCATCAACCTAAGGAGACCCTGTTTCAAAATAAAAATAATAAAATAGGTCTAGGGGTAGAATGTCCCTAAGTTCAATCCCTAGTACCACAAAAAGGATGGTGGGAGTGGGGGGGGGGGAGGAGGAGAAAGAGACAAAAATGTTGACTACAAGCATACTCCACCTTCTAGACATCCATAGCAATTCATATACCTTCTAACTCTTCCAAGAATGTGCCTCTTAGCACTTCACTGCAGTTCCCTTAGAGCAGAGATATTCAAAAGAATTGTCTATGATAGCTGGGCACAGTTGTGTACACCTATAATCCCTGTACTTGAGAGGATCACAGGGACAGCCTCTGCAATTTATCAAGACTCTTAGCAACCTAGCAAGACCCTGCTTCAAAATAAAAAACAAACTGTTTATTTCAGTCTGGAGATTGCCCCTAGGATGTGTAGATGAAAGACCCTTCTACTTCTTAGAAAGTAAATATATGACCCTAAAGGAATATGGTTTTATGACTCTAGAAAGTCTGCTTTATCAGGCTATGTTAAGAATGTGGGCTATACATGTAAAACGAAGAAGTGGTGCTATTTGTGATATGACAATGATTGATATGTCATAAATGTCTATGTAACCCTGTTGTACTCAAGAAATGTATAAAAAATCTGTGCTGAAAAAATAAATTAATTAATTTTTAAAAAATTATCTATGACAATGAAAATCTTTTTTGTGGAGAAAGCTATATATGGCCATTGAGCACTTAAAATATAGCTAGTACAACTGAGGAATTGAATTTTTAATTTAATCTTAAGTTAAAGAGTCACATATGGCTAATGTCTGCTTTATTGGACAGCATAGCCTTAGATCTACAGAATGTTCACATTCAGAAGGGGACTACCAAAGAAGATTAATGGTACCTCGTGAGATAAATTGTAATGTCCTTGGTAGGAAGAGAGCAGTAGTAATTTCCCATGTGTGGCAATGCTATCTGAGACCTGGTATAGTAAGAAATGTATCCATCATACTGTCTAGAGATAAAGATTAATCTTGAAAAGAAAAAAGAAAACCAGAAGTCAAAATAATCCTCCTTTCTCTTCCATTGCCTCCAGCAAGTATTTTCCTCAAGAGTTTCCATTTATCCCTCTATAGGCAACACAGTAATAACTACAATATAACAAGCATTCTGGAATTGTTTTAAATAACTTAGATCAAATGGAATTTTCCTTCCTGCCACCTAAAGCTTCAGACATATCACAAGCTTGACCAAAGAAAGATATCAAATAGCATAGACACTAATTTATTACCCGACACTTTCCTTTTATTGTCTCTCCTAAGCCTTTTATGCAGACAGAAGGTCCACCTACACTTCTCTTCCTGTTGCTCTGTAAATACGATGTTCTTCCTGTATAATCCCTGTTATATTTTTCTTATTGCTAAATGAGGTTGCAGTTGGCTAACTGCATAGAGCAGAGCACTGGCATTTTTGGAGAGAACTATAACACAGCATGATCCTGGCCTGTCAGCATGGAAGAATGAGCAGAACTTCTAAACATATACACCAATTTAACACAAAATGTTCAACAAGTACATACCTAGTAGGATACAGGATATGGTACCTAAGCATTCTTATTCCTAACAAAGAAGCATATTATTTTGTTCTAGGTAGAAGTACTTGACTATATTTAAAACCTTTTTTTTTTCCACAGCGAATGTTTCTATGATAATGACAAGTGACATTTATGTAACAACTTTCACTCAAAGGTCAAAAAATATGCCATGAACCTTTTTAAATAACATAAATATGTCACGGCAAGTAAAGGAAGCCACCTATCATGTAGAAAGCAAAAAACTTATAGGAGCCCTCAAGAACATACAAATATAGAAAGGGAATTGAATTCTATACCTAAAATAAATTGACAATTTGAGTTAGATAAATAAATGATCTACTGAAAAAAATATCAATCACGTCTCTAGTTTATGTAACTATAACTGTGTGGGCCTGACTCAGAACAGAAAATCTGTGAAGGTCACTAAGAGCTTGTATTGCTTACATTTATTGAATACAAGAACAAGAGCCATTATTCTTTGTATAAAAGTAGATGCTCAGTACATTTCTGTTAAATTAATAAATTGTGATAAGCTTAGGTGTCTTGGCCCCTCATATTACTAATTTGTAAACTTTCATATGTATATATGTAAAACAATCAAATGAAATAGCCATTGATGATTGTCGCAAAGAGAAACTAAAAGTGAATACAGAAATTTTCATCTAGAATAGTATTTTTCATTATCATATTCCTAATAATTTTTTCTAATGCAGAAGTTCTCTTTGCTTAACTATTTACTTACAGTTTAAGCGAAAGGAAAAATTTATAGAGCCTGTCATGGTATAACATGCTATATTCCAAGAAGTTTATTAGTGATTTTTATTTTAAGATAGAACAAGCTAGGCATGGTGGCACATGCTTGTAATCCCAGTACTTGGGAGGCTGAGACAGGAGGATCATAGATTCACGGCCAGCCTCAGCTGCTTAGTGAGGCCCTCTGCAACTTAGTGAGACCCTGTTTCAAAATAAAGAATAAAAAATAGGGCTGGGGGTATAGCTCAGAGGTAGAATGCCCCTGGGTTCAATCCTCAGTACTGCAAAAAAAATTCATTAAAAGAATTAGGGAGCATCTTCTGAGAATTTAGAAAGTTGAGCCACGATCAACTGCATTAACAATGATTGGTAGGAGCACAATTTCAAGTGTCAAATGAAATGCTAAGGTTTAGAAGTGAAGTATGAGACTCTGAGCACAATTTATGTTTCAACGTCTGTGGTACATTTTCATTTCATGAAGATGCTCACTAAATTTTAAAAATACTACAAAACCTGATTTTTAAAAAGACATCTGTTAATAGCTGCCTAAGTAATTGAGTTTTTATCCAAAAATAAATATATAAATATTTTATGTAGCTTTCAATAAATAGAAAAGATGATATATAAAATAATAGATTTAGCTATTAGAATACCTGCCATTTCTACCAATTTCTATCCACTGTATCTTATTGTTACAAAGGGGAAATGTACTCCTTTTCAAGATATGAAGCCATATCATTTTTCTTCCACACACAGACTTCTCCCCTAGCCAAAATATATTTGGTTGTGTGTACTCCTATATTATTAAATATTCATCAGATTCATCTTACCATTGTTTAAGGGCCCATTAAATTTCAAATTCTCATCCTAGGATATAGTAAACATATTGGCTTTTGTAATATTTGCATAAAGTTTCCAGTGGGTTCAATTCTAAATTTTTTTTTTTTTTTTTTCGGTACTGGGGATTGAACTCAGGGGCATTCTACCTCCAAGCTATACCCCCAGCCCTATTTTTTTCTATTCTTTATTTTGAAACCGAGTCTCACTAAGTTGCAGAGTGCCTCACTAAGTAGCTGAGGCTGGCCGCGAACCCGGATCCTCCGGTCTCAGCCTCCCGAATGCTGGGATTACAAGCATGCGCCACCACGCCCGGCTTCTAAACTTTTTAAGTATCAGATGTTTAGATGATTACTTTCAATTGCCTAATAGTAATCTCCTAATAGCTTTGACTACTATAACAAATAAAATCAATTAGTAGAGAAAAAAATCCATCTTGGCGTATGGGTTCAGAGGTTCCAGTTGATCAATTGGACCAGTTGCTTTTGGGCCTGTGGCAAGGCAGCATATCATGGCAGGAGCACATAAAGGAGACAATTAAACATAGACTGCTGTCAAAAGAAACACAGAGAGAAACCCAAGACTAAGGAGCACTTAGTGAAACTTACAAATGTGGTTGTTGAAACAAATCCTCTATAAGAAGGGCTTGAAATAGTACCAACTCTTTGGAAAACAGTTTCATAAAAAGTTAAACATACACCTACCACACAATCTAGCCATTCTTTGCCTAGATATTTGTCCAAGAAAGAAGAAAGCATAAGCCCATGCAAAGACATGTGCATGAATATAAAGACTTGTGCATGAATGTTCACAGCAGCTCTATTTGATGTTGCCCCAAACTGGAAACAACCCAAATATTTATCAACAAGTGAATGGATAAACAAACTGTGATATACTCATATAATGGAATAATACTCAATAGTTAAAAGGAACAAACTATTGATGCCTAAAACATCATGGATGAGACTCAAAATAATTTTGCTAAGTGAAAGAAATTATAGAAAAAAACACTCTATGATTCCATTTATATAAAAGTCTGAAACATCAATTACATAATATATAGTAATGGACATTAAGTTATTGGTTGCGGGGGCGGGGGAAGAGGTAAGCAGGGCTGGAGAGGGGCAGAAAAGGGAGATTACTAAGGAATAGAAGGAAGCTTTGGGATGGGATGAGACAAATGTGCCATCTTGAATGTGGTGATGGTTTCATGTGTGTATACTTGTGTCAAAACCTGTAAAACCATATATACTTCAATTATATACAACTTATTATTTGTGGAATATGCCTTAATAAAGCTGATTGAAAACAGAAAACTAGACAGACAAATGGAAAAATATGCAAAAAGATTCAAATGCATTGATCAATCCTAGAAGTCTAGTGTTTAACTGATAAGAGTTAAAGAAACAATGCAAAAATAAATCCCAAAAAGGCCTCTAGCCTTTAGATGGAAAGAGCCCTGTAAAGATCTAAGCAAGATGAATGAATAAAAACCCGCCCCTAGACACATCACATGGAATTTCAGAACACTAAGGATGATGAAGATTCCTAAAGCTTCTAGAGATGAAAAAGCAAAATCAAAACAAAAAAGTCAGCTTCATAAAATTAGGCTCAAATTGTTATCAGTGATCTCAAAAACAAAGTGGGTGTTAGAAAAGAATAGAGCAATGACTATGGAGCCCTGACAGAGAAATGAATATGAACCTCCTATTCTGTGTTAAGCTAGACTCAATTAGGAATGAAGGCAAAATTAAGTTATTTCAGGAATGTATGAATTTTAGAAATCTGTTCTCATGCACAATTAATTTTTTAAAAATTTTGACTTG